>VXBW01006208.1:845146-868043 GCA_013400375.1 Thinocorus orbignyianus
TTGCCCTTGATGTCCTTGGCCAGATTCAGTTCCCTTAGGGCTTTTGCCTGCCTGATATGGTTCCTGGCCACTCGGAGAGTTTCTCTATATTCCACCCAGCCCACATGTCCTTCCCTCCACCCTCTATAGGCCTCCTTTTTGATTTTAAGCTTATCTAATACTTCCTTATTCATCCACGCAGGTCTTCTTCTTTTTTGGGATGCACCTCTCCTGAGCCTGGAGGAGGTGATCCTTGAATACTAGCCAGCTTTCTCCTCTCCCCTCCAGTACTTTTTCCCACACTACCCTGCCAATCAGTTCTCTCAGGAGTCTAAAGTCTCAATGTCTCAGAATGGTCAGAGTTGGAAGGGACCTTAAAGATCATCAAGTTCCAACGCCCCTGCCATGGGCAGGGACACCTCTCACTAGAGCAGGCAGTAATATCCAACTAAAACTCTCTTAAATCTGTCCTTTTAACTCTGTCCTGGTTAGAGGGTTTTCTCCTGCCAGGTGGCAGCGTGGTCCCTCCAGTCACTTACCCTAGGACCTGTTCCTGTTCTTGCCCAAGAAAAACTCTCACGGGCACTAGTGAAATTTCACCTGCGTAAAGACTCAGTGCTTGGCTTAGACTTGTTTATTTTCACCTCTAGGGTAACAGTTCTGTGCTGTCTTTGCTGCAGAGAAATACCTCATCGATGGTGCTTACCTTCATCATTTTAATTAGGTACTGCACCAGAAAGTGTTGGGGTTTCCCTTTCACAGGTGGCTTGGATCCCTTCACGCTGTCGGTGCTGCTGCTTCTCCCGCCTGTTCTGTGCGCTGAGTCTGTTACCGTTATAAAGGGATGACTTGCCTGCTGTAGGTCAGCTACCTCTGGTCTCATTATTCGCATAATGTAATTACTAATTCAGGCTTATGATTGTAAATGACTACATAGCAGTAGCATTGCTTTCAGCCTGCTCAGTAGCTGCCAGCAGTCACTCTGTCAGCTTCTGCTGGCTCTACTTGCGCTGCCAAAACACAACGCTTATATCTCAGGGGTTTTTTCCAAAATCTGTTCTGCTTTCTCTAAAGCTCGCTTCTTTTAATGTTGTAATCTCCCAACACCAGGTAGGCAGGAGGACACAGCCCCTCGCTGCCACCTTGTTGGCCCTTCCACCCACCCACCCAGCCCTGTGCTGTCAAATCCCTGCCAGTGGCAGCTCTGCAAGAGAGGGGTGATAAACACTCCATGTGAAATCAGACTGGAAAACCTGGGAAAGGAATCAGGCAGTGCTCAGACCAGAAAATCCTGGAGTTTTTTGTGTTTCTCCTCTGAAGTAGCTAAAAACCTGTAATAGAATCATATACTTGGAAACTAAAAAGCATCTAATACTCAGATGTCACTTCTCAACAAGGGCAGTGTGGATTTCAAGGCACAGGGTGTTTGGTATGTCATATCAGAGAGCTCATAATGTGTACCTCGCTCAGCAGAATTAATTTGAAATCTTAAGAGTGTCATAGTTTCTCTCACCATTACTGATACCAAGATTAATTGTGATAGGTCACAACGCAAAACCAATTTTGAACTTTGCCTCACACGCTGATGTACCAGTGTGCACAGCTCTGTATCCAGAACATGCCAAAAAAACCTGACTTCCCTTGCTTCTGCTAACATTATGCTTGTCTCTGTTGAGGTCAGCTGAGATGTCTTTAACGCACAGCTCTGACGCTGAGAAAAATCTGCTTATTCTTTCAGCGTGGGTAATCTTATTTTTCACTTTGTTGCATAAAATGTAAAGCATCTCATCATAGTTACAAGAAAAACTGCAAGAGTAATGAATATGAGGGAATTCTGTCCACTCTGTTCAAAAGCATTTTATCATCTCATATGAAACTGCCCAATATTATTGTGTTCTATTCTTAGGTGATGGGGGCAACACCTGAGTTAGTATTTCTGATATTAACACAAAAGATGGAGCAGGATATGCTGTCTGACTCACAAGACAGCAATTATTGCTTAATTTTCCATCTTATCTGTGAAAGTTACTGTATCAGACATTTTGACATACTCTTGGTTCATTGCGTTATATATATACTGACAAGCAAATTTTGTCAAGCCTGTCCAGTCTGTGCATACCACTGAATTCTTTATGTCAATACCCAATTCTCTTCACCTCCAGTGGGTTCCACTCATACGCAAAATGCAGCAGATCACAAAGCCCAAAGTATCTTTTCTACAGTCTCTCTTTTGCACTAATAGCTACATTATTTTTTCATTTCCCACAATTATCTGGGTAAATAAGCTATTGTATAATTTCTATCACTTTATTAATGCTTCCTACAAGTTATTTCTTATCCTAATACATGCAGTGTTAAGGTTAAACTTATAAGCAATTAGTGTGCATCTTTAGAAAAGAAATACTGAAACGCTACAGTCAGTCAATCCATGAACATTTTACTGGATTGCATCTCATCAATATAACCAAAGCCCACGTTAAGGGGTGAGCCTAGCTCCTCTCTGGCATCAAAATGCAAAATTACAGTAACAACACAACTTGTGTTTTCCTCTGGAGAAAATGGCTGTGAAAAAAGCACATAAGATCAAAGGAAAGCAGTTTTGTTAACTGTTGTGATTGAACCTTGATGTGTCTAATGCTGTCTGTCTTTCTGTCGGGACTTTGACCTATAGGACAAAAGCAGGGAACTCTGAAATTCCAAAATCTTGAGAACACCTGATTTCTTATTGGTGAATGCCACTGTTTATCTGTTACTGCATTTTTAAATTTATTTACCTTTGGGTAAGAAAAAAAAACATTAAATCTCCTTTTATTAGGTACTGTCTCACAGTGTATGTTTCGCTACTGTATATATACAGGCCCTAAAAATATTCATAGGGTAGGCAGTATGAGTGTTGCCTGTGCTAGTTTTGGTATCTGAAAGAGTTGTAAGTATATTCATGGCCCTGATTTTAGTTTATCACAGATATTCAACATTAATACATTTGAAAATTAAAATAGAGGGAAAAAGTGAGGCAGATGAGCTTTTAGCTGTTGGCAAAGTAAAGCTAGTTTTTACATCACCTTTAATTTCTTTCTTTTAGTCTTTTCAATGTGGATAATTTTACTGACATTTGAGCAATTTTGAGGATGTTGGCAAAGGTGTACTACCGAGATTTGCAGTTATAGTAAATAGTTTTATTACTACACTTTTGTTTAGGCATTAATTTTTCCATCCACCTAATTTGTAATACCTAATAAATAGTCTTACAACTGTAACAACTATAAATCCTTTCACTGTAGTAAACCTAATGCAACTTTTCCAATTTATTTCTAAAAAAGTTTGTTTGGGAGGGATATTTTTTAGGGGATAATTATATCTCTGAAAGGAAATTCTGGTCTTGTTTTGTAAATCTGACCTCAAAGAGAACCTCGATCTCAAGCTATCTTCTGGAAACCTGTGGTGCACAGGCCTTTTTCTTCATGGGAACCATGGGCCTGCAGGGTGGGAGCGGACCCTGAGAGGCTGTGGTGCACTCCACTTTGTCTGTCTAGCAAAGGTATACTTAGGCTGTCCTTGACATATTTTTATCTTACTTGTTTCTCAAAACTTCTAATAAAAGAGATTCTATCTCCTTCCTCCTATTCATTTTTTTTCTACTAGACCCACACATACAAGGTTATTAAATTTAACGGAAAGGTTATTAAATTTAATGGAAAGGCTGTAGGAGCACAGTGTAATTGTATCTTTAACAACGGGAGGAGGAGAGGGAAGAGACATCATAAACTGTATTTATAATGCTTAAAGTACTGTGATGTTCTCCTTCAAATTACGACTTTTAAGGCCTCTAAACTGGAGCGGTTCATAAATTTTTAAGCCATTGTTTTCACTCCAGCAAAACACAAACAGTTCTGCAAATTGCAGGCCAGAAGATTTATTCATATGAGTATGTCAAGGGGAAAATGGGCAGAGCATCTCACATCAGCAGGGCAGCTCCCTTGAGTATTATATTGTATTATTGAGTATTATATTGTAAGGTTAAGCCTTATGACTGTAAGCTTGCTTAGACTGACGTACTTCTGTGCGCACACTTTCTCCTCATCTTCTATCTGACACCTCCAGAGAAAAGCAGCCTGAAGTCAGCAGCCAGGTGATTGAAAAACAGCACATATCTTTTGTCTGGGAACTCAGTAGGGATTTGTTTCCTGACTATGCTGCTGCAAAACATTTGCTATGAGAAAAGGAAAAATGATGGGAGTCTGTTTTATGGCAGCGAGACTACCCTTCCAAAAGAATCTATGTTTACATAAAACATCAGAAAAAGCACTACCACTACAATACCAAACACTGCCTTCTCACATGTACTTGGATTCACAGGGTAAACTTTACAGTCAGAACTAAAGCTCTGCATCCTCATGAATGTCAAGGTACGTATTCCCTGGCAGTGGCCTCACATGAATGTCAAGGTACATATTCCCTGGCAATTCCTTGCACGTATTTTTCATTCTCTTTTTTCTTTTCCTGTACAACAACGCATGCAAAAATATACTAAAAGGGTAAGTTTGTATTCTTATGCTGCCTTATTTTTCACGAGGAAGAAATTGAGTCTGTTGTAGCAAGTGGTGGGGGGTTTATATGCACAATTTAACATGCGCTTGGGAAAGTGCTTTGTACTCAGCAGTACTTACATAAAATGTTTAATTAAGCTGTTTGCCACTATCAGTAAGTTTGTCCAACAGATTGTGCCCCTGGCACCTAATTTAACACATTAGCATTCTCAGTTTTTCTTCAGTAATATTCTTGAGTCTAATAGGTTTATCCTGTCATAACTAATGCATGAAAGGCCAAAAGTTAAAATACTAATCAGTGTGGTTTTATTTGCAATTACTTATTGGTGAGGTTTCTTGTCAAATACGGTGTACTTGAGTGACTTCACTGTACTTTAGGCAAAGCTAAAATAGAAGTGAAATTGGCTCTAAGGAACACAAACACATTGAAGAAGTGCTTAAAGTCAAATAAGGAATCAAGAGTTATCTTAATTATCCTCTCCTTGGGGATATTGAACTCCTGCAGGAACTTCTGGGGATCTTCCTATTCAGGTCATTTTCTTTTGTTTTATAAAGTTTGTCTTTTCTCTTGAGACTTGAACGTTTTATGCAAATGTAAGGCTGTTTCAGTAGAATTCATCCTGCCTCAGAAGCCATTCCTAGCTCTGCTCTTCCAAGAACAGGGCGGGTACCAAACAGATGCAGGAATGGCACCCTCTGGCAAACCCTTTTTGCCCTGGGGCACAGCAAGGTAGCAAGAGAGCCCTGTTACAGATGCAAGTTCTCCTTTGGTTCCCCACCTTCCCGTTGTCCTTGCCAGGATGCTGAAGGGGGAACCAAAACTGTTTTCCACCATTAGCATTGGCTTTGGAGTACTCTTTTGGCTCCTTACTTACTTACTCCCTACTAAATCTGTGTGTAAGTCCAAAAGAAGGATTTAATAGAGGCACAAAATATTCTTAACACGGTCCTTTTTATCCTGTCATATTTTTCAACTGCCTTCTCCAATGAAAATTGCAACCTTTTGATTACTATTTTGATGACTAAAATTACTATTTTTATTAAAAAATTAGCAGACTGATGTATTACCAAGAAGCTACCTGAACTTGCTGACTCCAACCCCACAACGCTATTTTTAAGAGCCATTACCATTCATATTTTAAGCTTAAACTTTTCAGAGAATGATCATAATGCTTCTTAGCTAAATTATCTAATATTTAAAGCATCTAAAGTGTTCACCTTTATAATTTAATTTAATTTTTATGCTTTTATCTTATAATTTGCAGAAATAAGAGGTACTAAAACCTACAAGATTACTTAGTTCTTCCCTCTTTTAGTTGTTTTTTTCTCATTTATATACTTGCCACAAACTGTAAACCATGCACATTTTACCCATTTATCCAAAAGTCTGTCCTTACATTTTATTTCATAGATATTTTCATAAGCAAATTTTGTTCTTCAATTACCCAAAATAGTTTTTATTCACATGTATACATGTATACTTTTCATAGGAAATCTCTCCACACATTGACGAGGTATTTTAATAATATTTTAATAATTGCTCTGATGCTTTTACCATTAATTTTTCTGTAGTGTCAGCACATCTTGAATTCTAAAGACCTATGTAATGCTTTAGTTTCTCCTGTCCATTTTCAGCTGATTGTTATTGAGGGTAGACAAATTAGGGCAAGGTGAATTCTATGGTTTGATTTGAAGCCTGTGATCTCTGTTATTCTAATCTCTTCTGGCACCAAGTTCTGCAGCCATGACCAAGATAAAAAAAGAAAAAGCTCTGCCTCCTTCATTCTGAAGTAGACAGCTTCACTGAACCAGGAAAGGTAGCATGGGAAGTCCTAACTGTGGAGTTTGAAATAGCATCAGTAAGAGTATGAGTTGGTTAGAAACCTTGAGCAAAATGCTGAAATTCATTGGCGGCTGCAGTACATAAGTATGTAATTTATTCTCCCAGTTGTTCCCTGTGTGCGACAGAAATGGAAATGCTCTGAAATAACTGATTAATTCTGTTATTACAGACAGTCACTGCAGTCCTTGCCATCTGAATACATTAAATTATTTAATAGGAGACTATAGAAATAAAAAGCAGGTCCGAGAATGGTATCTCAAAGTAAGACATTTCTCTGGCTGCCTCTCCTCTTTCCATTCCCCCTTCCTCCCTAGGCACAATATTGTGAAGGCAAAATGGCCACACTGCTGTTTTGGGAAACTGTGCAAGTGACAAAAGCTGACATAGGCATAAATGTATACATTTCTGATGTGCACCAGCACTGGAAGATTTAAGAATTATAACCATTTAAAAGATTGCTCCAGACTGCCATTGTAAAATTATTTAAGTCACAGGTTCAGGAGAACTGAAGGACCTTTCAAGTAGCAATATTTAGATGACAGTTGCAAGGGTCTGGTCCTTAGTGTGAACTGATGCAGGGTGACCAGCCTAAAACGACTTTCAGCTAAAACTCTTGAATGGCATACATGGTGTTCTCAGCACTGCCTACTGATTTGATTTTATTGTACTAAATGCAGCCTTAGTGCTGGTCATGGTCTGCCCTGTTAACCTTATTAAGAACACAGTAATATTTAAAGTCCTTCAAGGTTGTCAGAAGCATGATACTGTTTTTGATTTCTGCCTAACTAGAAAACTTACATTTGTAATTGCCTTAAGAGAAGATAAAGTGGTCTATAGAATGAGTGGTTCAGGTTGGAAGGCATCTTAAAGATGAAACATTATTAGTTAATGTAATTGTTGGCTAATGTAATAATTAGTTAAGCTGAACCACTATGTTGATTTAACTTTCACTCTGTCCCATGTTCTAATCTAAAGAATGCAGGAATAAATGTCTAGATACTAAGGCATTTTTTCTTATTGCAGAGTAAGACTGGGAAAGGTCAGGGAACGTGACTGCCATAATTCCTTGATAATAAGTTTTAAAAAATAATAATTTTAGTCTTATAAGTTGCATATGGATTTTTGGGGAAGATCTTGTCTGGTTTTGATGAGAAATCTTCCATACCAGTCCCAGATCCTTCCTTTGAATCTCTAACTTCTTCAGCCAAGTGTCATGAGAGTTAAGCAGAGATACTTCTATTACATAGCAGCTAGCTTCATTTTCCCTTCAGTTCTTAACACTTCGGGAAATAGGCGTTTTGATTTCTTTTTAGAACATACCTTAATAAAGGTTACTTGATATCAAGATTACTGAAGCGTTACCTTGGGATATATGGAGAGTGAATAGATCTGAGGGCTACCCAGACTTGAGTTTCATAGTCTGCATAGCGGAAGGAGGAGTCTCACAGGCTATGGTTAGGAACATTAATTTGTTTTGAGTCATTTAGTCTTACTGCAGGGCTTGGCTTTCAAGAAGGTATTTAGTACTGTACAAAGTGCTGGTTCTGGGGGCTCTTCAGAAGAACCTAAATAGAGTTTGCATTTCTGATTTTTGTTAGCCATGCATTTCAGTTGTGCCCAAGAACTTTGGTTAATCACATTGTATTGTTGACTATAAAAGCTAGGAAAAACAAAAATAGATACCACTTTACAGTGCCTCACAGAAACTGCTTTATACTTCTGAAACAGAAAAATTAATTGGATATACAAGAAAAATATTTCAGTGGAGTTACAGATGGAGGTGTTTTGTACAGAACATAGTCTGTTCTGTTTCACAGCCTTCAGTTGTATAGAAGTTGTAGATACTCAGACATTATACAAATTAGATTAACAAATCACGTATCCTGGAGAGCACAACTTCATCCTGTTTGCCGGTGTGTTACCTGTCTTCCAGGTGCAGAAGAGATTTCATGCCTATGATTAGTGTTCTAGCCTTGGCAGCTCACAGTTGTGCCTAAGCCACATGGAAGTTCAGGGTGGCACAAGAGTGCCAGAGATTTTTCTGGAGATCAGAGCAAAGCTCATTAATTACAAATTAATCACAGCACCACATTAGCTCTCATCATTGTTGCAACTGGCCTCTCAAAAGCTTGCAGGGTTGGTGGGCACCTGTCAAGAAGGTTTTTGAGGGGCCTTCCAGTTGCTGAAGACAGTCGACAGAACCAGTGTTCCTATTTCTACTTTTCTTCCCAGTTTTAATGTCAGGTGTCTTAATAGGTAAGTAGGAAAAAGCTGTTATGGCAAGGTTTGCCTGTGAGCCAGTGTTACACATGACAAAGGCAGGTGGTGGGATCTACCTAATTCTAGCTTCACTGGAAAAGATTTGCCAGCTTAGCACTGTGAAGAATAATGCTGTTGCTACTTCACTCTTACTCTGATACTTCCTTTTTATTGTCTGCTAAGGTGCCACATAATCAGGCTTGTAGCGGGTGGAGGGGTGAGGCTGTGTTGTACGTGGCTGGGAGCGGCTGAGCAGGATTTCCCTGAATATCTGAATGCAACTGCCATCCCTGTATGTGTGAGAGTGGGAAGGCACAATAAAGCAGAGCTGGGAGAGGAAGACTGGAACCTTTCACAATTTATAAACAGACTAAATGATGGTAGCATAAGCAGGGCTGCTTGTGTTCCTACTTGGAGGATAGACCGAGTGTTGAATTCCAGAGCGTGCATGGTTTTCATTAAGCTTTGTGTAACTCTTCACAGTTGATTTTTGTGAAAGCACCATGAGTTATTTATTAAGTAGTTTAACTTTGTGGACTGTGTATTCAGGATATGGGGTTTCTACGTGTGCTTTAATATGATGGTTTCTATAAAAAAAAAAAAAAACAAAACAAACAAACAACCAATTTGGAAACTATGCTTTTATAGAATGTTTGTTATCAAGTAATGCTGTGTGTAACTTTGGGTTATTTTTGTGACTGTACCATGGATTACTTCACAGTAGAACTCAAAGCTGGAAGCTATACTGTCATCGTGTAGGACTTACTTCACCCAATGTATGTTACTTGTGCTTTCTTAACCTTACAAAATTTCTGAAGTGTGGTAAGCGCATAGAACTTATAAACACTCTTTACAAAGGTGTGAACAAGCAGGCTATTTAGATTTTTGTAGAAAACAAAGACAGGAAATGAAATTGAGTGGTACAAAAACTAGTGATTTCAAATTAGTGTTAAGCATGGGAGGCAGACAGTGCGATGTTCTTGATGCGTAAAGCTTTTTGATGTGGCCTCTTCTTTCTAGTCCTCGCTCTACTTTCTTGAGGGGCAGAGGACTGAAAGCCACCCTGCTTTTCAGCTGGAGAGATCAGAAGTCAGCTGCTAGTTTTTGCTTACAGTAGCCTGTATGCAGAAGAGATGGTTAGATTTATTGAGATAAATGACTATTCCCAATGTGAAGAGGCTTTGAGGACCTTCTAACACCAGACTTGTAATTCCTTCCCTCTTTGGTTTTATTTTAGGTTTTGATTTGTTGGTTTGTTTTGGGGGGGTTCTGGGAGGAGTGAGGGGAGGGTGGGGACATGTGCTTACGATGTTTTCTTAGTTGGTTCCTAATAATGGGATAGTGCCACACCCAAGGTTCTTCTGAGCTCAGTATCTGTTCTGAAGATGTTTGCCATCACTGGCTGCAGTAGATGTCTCTCTGAAAGGTTTTATGGTGTTCTGCTGTTTTGCATATTACCACAGTGGGCTGGCAAGCAGGGCTTTGAGGCTCGTGGGGTGAAGCTAATCCATGCTTTTGCACTCTTGCAGAAATCCTGGCAGGACTTCAGGCCATGAAGAGAGTTGGATGGAGGACAAGGGTTGGGGGGAGGTTGAAAATTGCGTTTGAGACTCTGCTGGGAGTCTTAATACTGGTAATGTGTTCAGTGTGATAAAGTAGAAAAAGTGCCTGTTTGGGAAAGCTGATGAGAGACCAGCAAGATATGTTCTGCTGCTAGAGATCACAAAGCTCCTTCCTGACACTCTACTTGGCTGGACAGAATTAGCTTACTATTTTAAAGCAAACAACAAAGCAACTCTGCATTGTAGTGCCGCAGCAGTAACTGAGCACTTCCTGCACTTAAAATTCAATTTTACATTCCCTGCAGAAACACACATGGTTTTAAGTGAAATAAATACAGTTTAGTGTGTTTGGTATTAATATTATTGGCTCCTTGCTGTTTGTATGCATTTTTGTGCCAGAAAAATTTTATATGAGAAAAATATGTTGTGAAAACTTTCATACAGATGAAATGCAATACTTTTTACTTGGAAAATGTCTCCAAAAGGCCTCGTGTAGTGTTCTGTGCAGTATACTAAGCTATAGCACGATGGAGTGATTCAAACTGACCTTCACAAGATGTTTAGCTCCTTGCTATATGCCCAGTGAATGCTTTCTGTGGTAGAAGTTTCATTTGTAAATCCAGGATTTCAAAGGGGAGAAAGAAGTACTTCCCAAGTGGTAGGCTGAATACATGGGCTGGCTGGAGACTAAGAAATCAGGACAGGGAGATCAAAACTAGAAGGTGATAGCTTGCGACAGGCTGAATGATGTTTAGTTGTTTAAAAGCAGGTGACTTGAGATAGGGCAGGACTGATCCTAAACAGAATCCTCTGTAGTCACCACTTTTGTGTGCCTGACTAGGGGAGGAAAAACTCACATTTGATAGGATTAATTTTTTTACTGTGCATAGTGAGTCTGTATCATGCAGTGTAATGCTAATGGCATACAGCGATGGCAGGTCTAATGAGTCACAAGATAAATGCCAACAAGCCAATGTCTCAATTGCAGGACTGGATCTCTGGGTGTGCATAGGAATTGACAGCTGACAGATAAAAGGGCTGAAAGATTTGTTAACAAGGTCTATTTCAGCATGCTGCTTCTCTTTCAGAGTTCAGCCATTCCCTTGCATAAGACTGGTATCTGAATCTAACATGAGTCCTCCAAGTACAAAGGACAGTGGAGCTCTCATTGTGACTCTAGATCATATAAGCAAACTGCATGCTTTTTTTCGAGAAGGCAAGTTGTGTGGTAAAGCACCTGGAGGACTGCAAAACAATGTGCAGCTCTGAGATATCAATAGGAAAGTACCAACTTACTATGCCATCAAATAACTACTTTCTAACAGAAACATATGCATAGTATCTTGCCAGTTGCATCTAACATTTGCATCATATGAATGTAGGTCACTTCAGTAAGTAGTAACTGAGCTCAGCAAAATTAATTTGTTCTGTTCCCCTTGTGGGGGACATCTTATAATAGCAGCAACTCTTGATTTTTAAAATCAGCAGTTCTCTTACTGAACGTCACATAACACTTTCAGAGTTGTTCATATGCTATTCCTCTTGTATTGCTTTCAATATCAGGACACTTGTCTTAGCATGCTTTCTCC
Organism: Thinocorus orbignyianus; assembly: GCA_013400375.1. Taxonomy (NCBI): domain Eukaryota; kingdom Metazoa; phylum Chordata; class Aves; order Ciconiiformes; family Thinocoridae; genus Thinocorus; species Thinocorus orbignyianus. Next base: position 856,926 of record VXBW01006208.1, read on the forward strand.
TTCTCTTTTAAAAATCTGGTGCATCATAATACATTTTGCCTGCTCATTTCTGAAATCTTTCTTACCTGCACAAATACCTGAATTTTTTTTCCCCTCCCATTTTCATCTTTTGAGGCAAAGCATTGTTATGTTGTTCCTTACTGCAAATGAGAAATCTTACTGTAGTTGTAGATTTGTCAGACTTTTTTTTGTTGTTTTCCTTCTTCCTGGTTCAGAGAGAGCATTGCTTTTGGGAGGCTGGCAGTTCAGGCTGCTTTTTAGTTTTGAAAAATGTTTTAACACTTCTTTTTCTATCATCGTTAGGTTTCATATTTTATAGCATGGCAAACTTTCCCAGTTGGGAAAAAAAAAAAAATAATTGTTCTTAATAGTTTCCTTTATTTCTCTAATGATATATATATAGCTATTTGGTGTTCTAATAATAGCTTGTGTGGATGTGCTGAGATAGTTTTAAATTAATCCGCTTGGATACTAGTAGAAACTTAGCTATAAGAGTAATAAGGCTGTGCAAATCCACTAGGGGCTCTCAGTGAACACACAGCAAATGAATCCAGAATTACTATAGCTATGCTGCTAATCTTTTAACTAGTTTATTGGTTTCCAGTTTGGACAGAACTTTGAGCTGCAGGCACGCTTGAAGTCTGCTGGTAGGTGTACCCAGAGTCAAATGAGTCCATCAGCAGGCCAAAGCAGTATGCATATAGGATCTGTTTCTCAAAATGTTGGGATTGTAGAGGGTTGAGTCTGAGTACTTTGTCTACTCTAATGGTCCTGCAAGTATAATCCTGAATACAAAATTGCAGAATTTCTCCTATATGTGGATACAACAATTTAGTTATGATTTTTAAGGTAGAGCCAAAATTAGAGAGGTTTGGAAACAGTAAGGTTGGTTTGCATCCATGTTAGCCTCATAGAAAATCTGTGGACATGTCATAAACGTGTGCAACTTTCTGGGTCCCTATTTCTAGATCAAAGTACTTACTATGTTTGGTTTGCCTTGAAGAGTCATCCTCAAGCAGCCTATGCTTAACGCCTGTATGTTGAAAACAGGCTCCTCGAGGGGGCACTATCGGTTTAAGCACAACACCGAGCAGGCGTAGTTCCATCTGTGTTTTCCTTTGTAGTACATCGACAAAAAAGCTTAAGGAGCTCCCAGAATGACTTTCAAGCCACAGTTAAAATAAGCTAACGTAAGTGTCACAGAAGCCAAAGGCTCTTTGATTCTATAGTTCTGATATAAAGTAAATCTAGTTAGATAATGTCTGCAGCTAGAATTTTGACTTTCATTCAAAATAGGATCATACTAGGAATGAAGGCTTATTTAGAAATTTGGTATTTTATTTGACTTACCTGTCTTGTTGTTTTCCTTATTCCTTCTACAGCTACTACTTTTTTGGTGTAGAAGCAGTGGGGAAACTAACTGTCACTATATGTGACATTATGGATTTCCTGCTGTTACAGATCAGATGCGTAAATAGAGCAGACCAATAGTGACAGTGAAAATTGTGATACTTATGGGAAGAATTTATGCTAATTTAGAGGAAACTTCCTCCTTGGTGTCTGTTTCCCAAACCCATGATAATTGCACTGCAATTTATTTCTAAATCTGTATGCTATTAGGATTCTTATTATTACCTGTTTAACAGCTGGATTTTGGTTTGTTATCATTGTTATTAATCACCAGGATAATTATTAGCTCTTCAAAGAGCAGGCTCAAATATGATGTTATTGATCATAACAATGCCATCACAAAACAACCTAAGAAAAATCAGCATCAAGGAAAGAAAATTACATTAAAACCCAGATTTTACTTTTTTTTATCATTGTCTTGGTGCAAAAGCATTTAGTAGGTAAAACTGAACTATGCCTTGGACCCATAAGGGGGAAATTCCTTCCAAGAAACAAGCGTTGTATTCTTCACAAGAAGGATTAACAGTTCCTAAATGCCTGACTAATTTCTTAAACACAGTCCATGTTGCTATAAAGGAAACCACAGTACTGCTAATAAACATGCTTCCACTTAACTGCACCAAGACAGAAGCAGTAAAAGAAAGAACTAGACAGAGCAAAAGGTCTGAGCTCAGAGCAGAACAGTTACAAAGTCAAGTCAATCTGAATGATTTGCAAGAGTGTGTATTGACTTAGTGTACAGGGATCAGCTCTGAAATTTAAAAAAAAAAAAGCCTCACATTCTGGAGGCGTGTCAGTCATCTTTCTAATGGAACTATGGATGAATTGGGTGAAGTACCAGGGGTTTCAATGCTGATGATCTGAGTCAGAGGTTACTTGTTATGCCATTTCCACTATTAGTACTTGTGCCCTCTGAAACAGCTTCTGCTTTTCTGCCAGCTGCGATCTGTTCTGCTGTGCTCCACATGCATCACCCCAGGATGAAAGCTTCAGCTCCAGCAGAGATCTCATCAGAGTCAGGAGACCTCTTGATACTTTCAGATAATGATTATTATTAGTGCCAACACCCCTTTTGGGTGACTGTCAGCCTAAACTATAGCACAAAATTGGCTATGCTCGTTTGTTAATTAATTTTGTTTGTAAAATACTCCTCTGAGGGAGAGGGAATAAATGTTACCATTAACGATTTAAATAGGCTTTCAGATGAAATACCATAACCAGCTGCAGGTCAGCAACAAACCATTCTTTGTTAAGGTGTTTTCCTCTTACAGAGATACAGACTTAACAAGCTGAATAATCTCATCTTTTTAAGGTAGACTGTTAAGGTGGACCATCAAAAATATCCTATAGGGTATAGGAGCAGAAAAGAATTTTAAGGAATAAATGTCGAAGTATTCATTATTTTCAGTGTAGCAATTTCTGAAAAAAACAACCCAAAACTGTGAAAAGGGCTGCAATATTCTTCTACTTATGATGAATATTTTGTACATTTTTTGACCTGTGGCTAATATTTAAAAGTAATAATCTTAAGCAAAAAATAAACCCTTTCTGGCCCACACATGAATTATCAAGCTGAAATCAAGCCCCACGTACACAGAAATCAGAAATCTAATCTTACCTAGGTTATTTTTAAAAAATGAAACCATTTTAGCAGACTGTTTATTAACATAAGAATTAAACAATCAGTGTTGTGTGAAATTGCCTCATAACAGACTTTAAAAAAAAATAATTATCTGACATCTCGGTAGAAGCTTGACTTTACAGGGAAAAATTATTTTGCCACAACATCCTTTGACCTTTAAGCCACCAACACACTAAGCTATACCCTTAACTTGTATGATCTTGGAAATTTTGTTACAGAGCAGTATGTAAAAATCCTAAAGAATTTCAGTATTGTATGCCTACCTTAGGAAAAAAGTTTGCATTTTATAGGCATATAAAGCTAGCATGAAGAATGTGTCCGAGGAAGATATTTAGATACTCGAAAGGAATAGACAGAAAATAGCCATTGATATGACAGGGCTTCAGAAAAGCCTAAACAAAAGGACCAAATATATTACTGTAGCTTTTAGCAGCAGCAAAACTATCTGTCACAGAAAAAAATCCTGAGTAAAAATTTTTAAAATGGGGTAGACTTGGATAAAATATGGTACGGTAAAAATATCAGAAAATACGAGAAAGGGAAAGAGCTAAGAAGTTCAGATTTGTTAACATGTGACAGTGCTCATTATTTTAATTTCTTCTACTTAACATAATTTTGCCATTTAGTAGAATGGTAACTATCACCCTGCAATTGTATACATAATAGGAACCTTGGAGTTCCTTCTCAAGACTACTTCTAATAGACCATAGAAACAACCCTAGGTATTGTTATTTTATGCCATTAGCTCATTCAGAAGATACAATAGAAGTGAAGATGACACGAATGTGTCAGTAACTGTGCTACTGAAAACAGCCCTAGTGTTTACAGTGATTCACTAAACCTGCTCTGCATCAATGCTTTGGAATTTTGAGGTGCCTTTGCAAACCTTGATGGCATATTTTGCAGATACGGGCAGGAATAGGTAAGAATTCCAATTTTGTGTTCATCTCCAATTAAATTGACTTCACAATTAAACTTGTATCACAGTGAATTGAGCCATCTGGACATAATACAAACAAAGGGATCTTACAGTGGCTTCTGAAAGAGGTGTGAATGAGTGGGCTGTTCCCGGTTTTAGATGGCTCCTGATCCACAGTCTTGCAGGAAGCTTAATCAGGAATGCTATCTAGTAAGTGTAATTACCATTTTTTTATTCAGCATTAGTTACCTTTACTTGACCTTTATTTTTGTCAATTAATTAGTTTAAATGTTTTAATTTTAGTCTTTTTAATGTAATGATTTAAAAGAATGACTCGTGTTTTCTTGCTCTACAAGCTTGTCAAAGGATTTTCCCAAAGGCGAAATAGGAATTTCTTAAAAGCTTTTAATAGTTTAAATATATTTCATAGAGAAAAAAATTGTTTTCAGTTGTAAATAATGTTAACAAATAACCAGGGGTAAAATCAGACATGAAAGTTAATAGATAGTCCTGAGGGAGGATCTCAGAAGAATAGAGATTAGAATAGAAATTATTCTACTACAACTATATTCTTAGTGCTGTGTATTTTTCACTCTTCTTGTGGGCATGACTAAGTCTACTTACACAAACTGAATTTCAAACACAGAAATGTACTCCATCCAGTTCATTATTTATTGACCTCGAGAAGATCCTGAACACCATCCCCAGCTGGTGAGGAATGCCTCTCTAACGAGACATGCTAATATCAAAGGTGATGCAGGGTTCTATGTGAAATGGAAGCTAATAACCTCTGCTAAGCTGATAAATATGGGTTTCATGCCAGCATTGCCCAAGCTGCTGGGGTCAAGTGACATCAAGACTGCAAAGACATGGATGAAAGTAGGGAGGTACCAGCAAGAGTCTGTGACAAAGGATAGGGTGGAAATTGCCGGTAAGGTGGTGCTGTGTGAAGCAAAGCAAACTTAATGTCATAATGAAACTGAAGCAACTGGAGTTTGAGGAGGTAAGCGAGTCTTCCACAGGCAATACAAAACCCCTTTCATTTTGTTCAGCTGAATGGTGAAGGTGCTCTTTACTAAAGGAAAATGCAAGAGAAGAATATCAGCCAAACACTTCTCTATGCTAAGAATCCAAGATGGCATAGGGCTGTTGATACAATTACAGTGTCTTTTTCTGCCACCTATCTGCATATACGCAGCTAGCAGTAATTGCTAAAAATTAGCAGGCGGCTGCACTTTGCTGTGTCAGAGCAAACAGACAGCACGTCCTATAATTCATCTTTCTGACCCAGTTTGTAAGAAACACTACTCATACTGGCAGGAACTTGTTTGACAGAAGGCACGTCAGCAAGAGCTTTAGCTCAGTTTCACTCCGCTGGCCACAACAGAAGTTAGTACCAAAGCTTATGTCCTAAATAACTGCTGCTCTTGCTGTAATGTTTAAGGCTGCTTTTACAAAGAAAATATATTATTTTTTCTATGAAGCAAATATAAAATGGAAGTTCATAGACAACATTAATAACATTAACATTTCAGTTAGCAGATGAAAGTCCGAAACGCAGATCAATGCTTTATTGTCTAAGCAGGAAAGATCTGGATTTAATGCTAAGTTCAAATTAATTTATTTGTAAGGCAGTTATTTGTCTGACATTCTCTTAGGATTCTAAGTGTATGGAAATGTTTAGGCATGGCTTTGAAATTTAGAAATCAAAATAGGTACTTCGCTGTTTACTTTTGATCACATCAGCTGACCTACCACAGTAACATCCTTCCTGCCAGTCCAGCTGATTGAAAAAGAACAAAAAGCTGTAAGCACCTCCCTCTTCAGATAATAGCAGTATTAAATATAATGCTTTCACCAACTGGTTCACAGTTTAAATACCAATGTAGTTCTTCAAGTAAACGAAGACTTGTCTAATATGCAATTCAGTGATATAGTAGGATCTAGAATCTGGCTAGAATGTTGGCAGTTCTACCCCATGAATATACTGCGTTGACTTCTTGAGTTTAATATGTATTTAAAAAAATACAATTAAGTACTGAAAGTTAGAACTTGTAATTAAGTCGTATATTTTCAATGACAAAAATTATTATTTGAAGTAACTGCTAGTATCATGTGAGTCTGCTAAGTTGTACTCTTAATTGTAGTTCAATTGAAAATGATGGATTTAATATCCACAGAGTTAAAAAAGAATCAGATTGACGTGGATACCCTAGGCATGGCAGGAGGGGTTACTGCAGTTAGCATTCTGCCTGCCAGGAAATTCTGATGCATTTGCATTGATGCTGATGCAGAGAACTGTTCTGGATTGCAGATACTAATACAGCTGCTGTCTGCTGTCATTTATTTTTTCCTTCTTGGTATTATTGGACATAAACTGTAAAATATCTAGGGTCTTATAAAAAAAACAAAAAACAAAAACCAACCAAACAAAAAAAACCCCAACCCCCCAAAACTTAAATGGTCAAGAGACATTTTTCCCAAGCCTCTACTGTTTTGTTCTTAATTTCTCATTCAAAATACTCTCATTCTGACATTACTTACAGTTCTTGCTCAGAAAGCAAGGACTTTTGATCCCACCACAGCAGATGCAGTAGCAGGGAAGAAACCTCCAAGAATTGGTGTGGAATTTCCACTTCATTACTCATGTTACAGAGAGATTTCCCCTGCTTTCAACTTCTGTGGAAGAAGTAACTTTTAGATTGCTTGTGGGACCTTTGGGAATTCCTAGCCATACTTAAAGATTCGACCCTTCAGTGGCCCCTACTCTTCCCTTTATTGCCCCACCTATTCCTGTAGCCTTGGTTTGATAGGGAAACAGGTTTCTTTGCAAACCCAGGACACAGAAGATGTCTGTCCTGGTCATTAGCTTGCAGTTTTCACTAGCCACTGTCCTGTCAAGTCGGAAAATTCTAGTTTTGACTGTGTTTTCATAACCCTTTTGTGGATCCCAAGCATCTACACTTGGTTCCTGTTTTGCCCTCTTCTGAAATTTTATCAGGCCAGGCAACCCGGCAGTGCAGATCAGTAGGCAAAACCAGCAGCAAGAGGTTTCTCTGCACCCTCCTTCCTTTGCTTATGTCAGAGAGGAAGAGAAAACCACTGTCTCTTGCATCAGCTAGACATGGGTAGGTTGTTTATGCTCTCCTCCCAACACTGTCCCCTCCCTTGGCTTACTGTGGGCAGGGCTGACCAGAAATCTGACAAACTCTGACAAGGTAAATGGGGCCGTACATGGTCGTACTTTCCTGCTGTCTGCAGGCTTAAGGCATTGCTTTGAGTGTTCTAGTAATTATTTTTCAATTTTTATTGTGTAGTAACAGGCATAGGAAATTATGCTATGAGAAAAACAAGTTAAAGTGAGGTCATGAAGTAATTCTGTAACTTGCAGATTTAGGATCTAGGCACAGATTGTTTATAACTTGTGTCTCCTGTCCAGAATTTTTGTGGTATCAAAGGAGATGACTTAGCTGTAGAAGAACAAACATGATGCTTCAAATAACAAGGTTACTCTCTCTAAATCTGTTCTTTCTAGTAGTAGTAAGCCACACACTGTATTGAATACTGTCAGGTCTGTTCTACAGAATGGAGATGTGAAAGAACAAGACTGTTCACTGTGCACTTTTTCAAACTATAAAAAAGATAATATTTTGCTTCCAAAATATTCCTGAATATGCATTCCTAGAATAGTTAAAGCTATTAAAACTTAAGTTGAATAAGAAAGTGTCTGCATTTTATTGTTTCAAATTGTTCAAACTATTTTATCAGTTCTGTTATAGTCAATAGAGTACTTTACTTTCCAAGGAGAACATAGAGATATAATTTCAAATTGAATCCTACCATTTAGGGGACTTGCATATACACTAATGAAATCTGAAAGCTGGCAGTGTGATCTTTAGGTTTACAGTGTTGGTGTTCCCAAAGCATATCCCTTGAAATGTTATTAGTAAATAGTGTTGAAAAGCCATGTGTATTCTCATGAATAACGAGGATTCTATCCTTGAATTTATCGAGCATAAGTGAATGAAAATAACTTCTTGTCAAGGGAGGAAAGTATTGTATCATTCTCCAGGAAGCACATCAAGCATACGGACCATGAGGATGGTACTAATCTACACACTTTGAAAATTTTAACTGACTTGGCAGGAAAGTGAAAATTCATAGTATCTTAAGCTGAACTACTTTCGTTACAATACTAAAAATCATGCCTGTAGGTCAAGAAGACCCTTGCTCGAGCACGCGTGGTAGCTCTAAGTTGATGCTGTAATCGTATGTAAGTTACTGACCAATCCAATATGGATAGGAGGTACTAATATTATAATGATGTTGTACAATGTGTATAAAAATTGTGTGGAGACTTCTGGTAGGTGTGCTTGATTTGTGGAAACCACCAAGCACGTGGCCTTATGTGCAACTCCAAAATAAATAAACAATGTCTCATCCTGGTGTGTGAGATTGGCTATTGCACACTGGGTGACAGATCTGACTTTTCGGACAACACTGGGATTATGAGACAAGGAGCAGAGATGGGTTCTTACCATCTCAGGTGGCCCACTGGTTTCCTAATAGAGGAAGTGGTACTGGTCTAAACATAAACCTTGCTAAGACACATGAGAATCCAGATGTTCCACCTTGGGGTCAAAGGAGTGGAGGAAGAAAGATTTTAGTCAGCTTGCACTTTGAGACACAAGCAATCACCTGCCACCAGCCTTCTCTATTTCTGGGTCAGTTGACTCAAGTTGCCAACTTCTTCAGCTGTCCTGAATCCTAGTAACAAAGATTCTGGATTCACCTCTGTGAGTGTAGTCATAAACTTGCTTTTAGAAGTCTTCCCAGGTAAAAAAGTGCTAAAGCAGTGTAGCCAAACAGTATCACAAGCTGCAGGCAATTGTGATGTTGCCTTGCTGCACAAGCAATGACTTATAAGTATTTCCATGGTCAATACTCATGAAGACCCCTGACAGCTATGCTAAGAAGCCTTCCATATTCAGTTTGGGATCAGAAAACTCAAAAGACACATACATCTTTCTACCTTTTAATTTATTTCAAGGGATGTCTGTTGAACAAGAGCTGAGCAATCAAAGGTGGCTTCCTGTCCCATGACAAGCTGTCTCACTTGTCTTAGGTGGTTCCTTTTTAAATTACTTGTTTGTATTGCTCTGTAGTGGAGCACAAGTGAGCGAGCGAGCTGGTCCAGAAGACCCACGACTGGTCAGGCCTGGCTATACCAGGAGGTACCAACAACCTCCCTACCATGTAGAGGTATCCTGCTGGTGCCTACAGGAGGAACACTAAAGGCAACTACACAATCTGTAGCTCATCCAATTTCTTCTAGCTGTTACATATTTTAAATAGCTTCCTTTTCAGCAATTTGTTCTAATTGATGTCTGTGTATACCTGAAAATGAAGTAAATAGTCTCAGACTTGGTTTGACAAAGTGTAAGCTACAGAAACTAGAGCTTCTTCACTGGTTTTGAGGGCCCTTATTCTTGGGGGCAGGGCCCCAAATTCATGACTGTTTCTGGATACCTTTTCTCTTGTACTAATACCCAATTTTAATGTAGAACTGTAAATTGTCTGAGATAAAAACAGCTTACAGAGTATTTCATAAAGGTATTATGTGGTATATATCTAAACTACAAGAGCCTTTCTGCAGGAATAGTGACAAACAGCAATGCTGAGAAAGCATGTGTGGTGTGAATGAAAGAAAAAACCCTCTAAAACAGTTTAATCAAATCTTTGTCTCAATGTCATGAAATTCCAGCATAAAATATTTTTCAGGAGCTCATGAGCCAGCTAGTGTTATTAACATGTGACTGCTACATGGGCTATCAACTTCAACTAGCTACTAGCCAGTCTCTAATTCCTACAAATTGCTTTATACTAAAGTCATTACTGCCCAATTAGAGCCCACAAGAAACAAACTGATGAATCGGGGAAGTTCCATAGTACTGCATACACAATTGCACACTATATACGGTTGCCACATACAGGGAGCTTAGTGGTTGGTTAGTCAGGCTTTTACAGAAATGCTTTTGTAGTTGTCTTTAAGGGCTGGTAGTTTATTGGCAGTTACTTCACCCGCAGATCACCAGATTGGTACTCAGATCCAAGACTCTGGATTTTTCCCTTGCTCGCTCTTCTTTCGTTTCACAGGAGGACTGTAAGTTCGCTCTAAAGATCTGGTTTGGGAGGGGAAGACCTGCTTTTTGCTGAAAACGTGTGCTTGTGAGAATCAAAAAAGGTCATTTAACTGGGCAACTTTGTTTAAAAATAAATAATTCCTGGAATACAAATTATATACTAATATTTCGAGGTCCATAATTTATTTGCCTAATCTTTTATTTAGGCATTCCTCCTATGTGAAACTGAAGACAAGAAGTCACGATTGGAATTTTTTTTCTAATCTTGGACCATTAGGACAAACAGTATATCCAGTGTGTGGGTTAAAAAACCTAATCTGTTTAGCTGTTACTATGATGTTTTTCAAAATAACTTAATTTCAGTCACTCTTATCACACTGTTTTGTGATGGTGGTTTTTCTTTTTTTTACTGTGTGTGTAAAACTGAAGGAAGGTACTTGAAAAAAATGCCACTACAATTTAATTTATATTTCATGGAAGAGAAGCTGGATTTAGTTTGAGATTTTGTAAAATGCTTTGTCAATAAACTGCATAATCTATTAAGCAGACACGGTCCCGTATGGTAATGTATTTGAGATTTAAAACACAAATGGCTAGAGATAGCTTAAGGACAATAGCTTAGGCAAGCAAATTGCTTGTCATCATTTGCTTCTCTGTAAGGAGGTCGCCCCCCTCCCCGCGCCCCTCTTTCCCCGCTAAATCTCTCCAGAAAGCTGGATTTTGTGTCAACGGGGCTGTGTCTGGATTTCACCACCTCAGGAAAAAACCCTCTCCTCCTTCCTCCTCCCCCGCAAGGCAGGACTGTGTGCGGTTGGGGTGCGGATCCTGCGATCCAGCCCCCATTTTTCTCTCCCTTCAAGGGCGTCAGCGACTCCGCTTCTCCCCCCGTCCCCGCCCCTCAACCTTTTCTTCACCCACCCCCAGTTTTTGCCCTCAGGGAGGGAATCAAAGAGCATCTCCCTCCCGCACCCTGCGGGGGGAGACCTGCGTGTGGCAGGCCGCCG
>VXBW01006208.1:868287-953471 GCA_013400375.1 Thinocorus orbignyianus
TTAGCTGTGAGCAGAGGTGGGGGGGCTCTGCCCCTCTTTGCCTCCCCTCGTCTGGGTTAGCTTTTATGGGAAAGGGGCAGGATGAGCTTGCGGAGTTTTACGGGAATTTCTCCCTCCTTTCTGGGGAGCTGCCGCTGCTGAAGCAGATTTTTCCTTCCTTTTTTTTTTTTTTTGTCTGATGCAGAATCCCAGTAGCTAGGCAGCCTACCTCTTTTCTTTCCTTCCTTCCTTCCACCCCTTCGGTATGTAGGAAGGAGAAGACATCAATGGAAAGGCTGAAATACACGTAGATGGACTTTCAAATGCATTTTTTCTTGCAAGAGGAAGATAAATCCTGGTGCCAATACATTGACATTTTATTGCCGTTGCACCGGTTGTTAAAAATGGGATTCACTTACTCCCACTAAATCCTTGGAGCCTTTCGGAGAGTTGCTATAGTGAAGGACTTCTCATATTTTTTTGCACCAGAGGACCTACATTGATGTTAACCATTTTTTTGTAAAATGGAGAATGAAATATTCACACCCCTTTTGGAGCAATTCATGTCTAGCCCTCTTGTCACCTGGGTAAGCATTAATTTTTCCTCAGGCATTATTCATTTATTTGCTCATTGTTTGAAGATAAATGCCTTGCGGCAGAGAATGAGGTGGAGTTAGTGTCACGATGGTGATGATTATGTTTTAGGTTAAGACATTCGGACCGTTAGCTGGAGGAAATGGGACTAACCTGGAAGAATATGTGGCACTAGTGGATGGCGTGTTCCTGAACGAAGTCATGCTGCAAATGTAAGTGTGTGCAAGTTGTGCCTTGGGTTTATTTTTTTGCTGTTTTGCTCAGTTCTCTCGTACGTTTTGCTTTTTTATGAAAGCTCTTTTTCCCCTCCATATTGACGTTGGTAATTTTTCTTTTATACTTGAAGTAGTAGTCATGTGGTCAGTTAGGAGGAAACTTTGGAGCATAGCAGTTGAATGTCTGAGTGATGTATTTGCAGGATGTATAGTGTAATACAGGCTGAATCACAATACATAGAACTTACTGGAAAATCGAATGGCTGTAAATAGCTTCCTTGATTTCCACTGAGAAATATAAAGGCTCATTCTACCATAAGTCGTGCTCATAAACACGATTTTGAATTAATTTACTTGGCTAATAAGATTCTAATACATATCTTAGTTCATGTGATGTATGACTTCAGTATCCTTTTCAAGTCGTGTAATGCTGTTTACTGAGCAAATGGACCATCCTTAAACTCCTTCCGCTTTATTTTTCACAATTCCAAGTTAGAGTAGGTAACTATTGTGCAGCAAAGCTGATATTTTAATTCAGAGTATGGAATGTTTTCTGGCTGTGAACCACAGAAAAAACATTTTTACATGGTTTTATAAACTGTTTAGTGAAAACCAATCGTTAGAAAAATGTCTTTATAATCACAGTGACTTTTTGTTAATCATAGTTTTGACTGGAATGTTGCCCACTGCTGTAATGCTCTAGAGTAATGCTTTTGTCAAGTGTCTAGTGATATAATCATAAAACGTTACTAGAGTAAAAAATTTCTCCATACCTTTTTTTTTTTTAATATTTTAAGTCTCCACAGAGAAATATGTCTTTTGTTTGTATAGCTATGAAAAAGTGTGGTTTATGGATGGCTGGACAGACACTTCAGTGTGTGAGCAGCTTGTGATCACAGCTGTGTGTCAGGAACCTCAGGAACAGTGCTTGATGATGGGCATCCTTTAACTCTGTTTATAGTTTTTACTCATATTTAATGCTTTAAAAAATTTTGCTGTTGCTGTTTGCCTTGTATAACTAATCCTTTTACAAAGATCTGCATGTTACCACGTTTAAATTTGAATTCTTATCCTTTTTGAAACTGGTATTTTCTTTGTCATGTACTTCCATGAATTCCTAGTGTTTACTTCTGTAATACTGAGAAATATGGAAAACTTGGTGGAATTGAACTTTTTGAAAAAAATTTTGAGTGTATTTCTGGCATATTTTAGTAAAAATTATAAGTGATGCATTCAATGAAACATTGTATTTCTGTTGTACAACTTATATTTTTTATTTGGACTACATATAAATTAAGTAGCTTGCCAGTTATGACCGTGTGCTTAACATGTAGAGCTTCTATTTGGTAAAAATGGTGACAGCTTGAAGGTATATTTACTACTGGAACTGGAACAAGGTGACTTTGAAGAGTATGGTCTTGAAATTAAAGTCTCTCAGCAAGTTTTTGGAATATTAACAGCATAAATTGATATCTGATACATTATGTGGGATCCATATATCATAGAATCATAGAATCCTAGAATGGTCAGAGTTGGAAGGGACCTTAAAGATCATCAAGTTCCAACCCCCGTGCCCTGGGCAGGGACACCTCTCCCTAGAGCAGGTTGCTCAAAGCCCCATCCAACCTGGCCTTAAACACTTCCAGGGATGGGGCATCAACAACTTCCCTGGGCAACCTGTTCCAGTGCCTCACCACCCTCACAGGAAAGAACTTCTTCCTAAGATCTCATCTAAATCTCCCCTCTTCCAATTTAAAACCATTACCCCTTGTCCTGTCACTAGACTTCCTGACCAAGAGTCCCTCCCCAGCTCTCCTGGAGCTCCCTTCAGATCCTGGAAGGCTGCTCCAAGGTCTCCCCGGAGCCTTCTCTTCTCCAGGCTGAACAGCCCAAGCTCTCTCAGCCTGTCCTCATAGGAGAGCTTCTCCATCCCTCTGGTCATTTTGGTGGCCCTGCACCATTTCACCATGTGAAATGGAAAGCTGCAGACAGGGAACGTTCTTATGCTTAAGTCACTGTGAGTGGAATTTGGCTTTGACTTTGTACGTACATCTTTGACCCCATCCTGTGATTACTGCAGTTTACTTAGGAGTTGTATATGTGTGTATGAAACACACATGAGAGATGTAAATTTAAAGTAAAATTGTTTGGTAGTCAGAACAATTAAAAGCTACTTTAAACTAGAGGTGGTGTAAGAGGACTAGTGTACAAATAAAATTCATATTACAAATATGTAATTACACTGGAAGGTGTTTTTTATTTGAAATACATTTTTGGGGGACTGAGATGTGTTAATGATTGGTTACTGCTTAGAATTGAAGTTTTCAGAACTGTTTTCTTATTTTTGGAGGGGATTTATTTGTTTTGGGTTTTTTGCCAGGGTTGAAAGAGGAAAAAATGTTTCATGTTTTGCAGAGATTCCATTTCTGGTGAAGTCACTGTGGAAATCTGTGTTAACTTCTAGTCCCGTTCACTTTGAATATACACCTATTAAACATGTATCTTCTTTTGCAGAAGTATTTAGAAGATGCAGCTGCAACCAGTTATCAATATTACTTATTTTCAGTATTTTCCATTTTGTTAGTATTCCTCTTTTTTTTTTTCTTTCAGTCTTAATTTGTATCATGTGACTTCAAAACAAAAATACTTTTCTTCAGAATGTTTGGGTGTTTCTCTTGTTTTTAAAGCTCTCAATGTCTTACTTCACATGAGGACTGAGATCCGTGGTTAGGAGGTATGGTGCTCTTAGAAGCTACAGAGAAATTATGTTCTTGCAGAAGTCACCAGGATTTGCATTCATAGAAATACGGGGAAAGCACCACTATAAGTTGGATTTTTTTAATATAATTTGCGTTTTATGGTGCCTACCTTTTACTCTAGTTCTGAGTTATTTGAGGCTGTTAATACTTGGATATGAGAATGCAGCTAGTGTGTACATATCAGCCAAGGACTTTGTGATGTGGTGGTACCGTAGGTTGGTTCCTATGGTTGGAAAGCTGTTGTAGCATTAGGTGCTTTAAATGGTGTTAAAAGCATGAACATGTGGAGGCTGTTAGAGGTCCTGTGTTCCTGCTTTGTGTATACTTTAATACTTACTTTATTTTTGCCAAATGTTGAAAAAACAAACGCTAAGACCGTAAAAGTTTGTTAAGGTTGAATTAGGTGTGGTTTGTAACAGCTACACAATCAAAAAAGGGGCTTTGTTATATAGAGAAGGTTTTTGTTCAGATAGAAAGGAGTTTATCCTGCCCTCTGTCAGGGACAAGTGAGAGTTTGTTAGTACAGCATTTGTTTCTCTGAAATGCATGTTGGCGTTGGAATAGTTGCAGGATAATAGTACTGAGATGATCAGGTTTTATCAGCATTGATTTTATTGGTACCTCGTATGTGAGAGACACTAATTCATTGCATTCCTTATGTCTTTTGCTTTTGACTTTTTTTATGCTTTAGTACATATGAAAGTTGCGAAGATTCCGTTCAGTGTCCAGTTACAGCTGAAGATCTCTTCCTTTGCTGGAGGAGCTACAGACCAATCTTGTTATTATTGTTTTTAATTTTATTTTAATTAAAGAGAGTTACAATATTAGTAAATAACAATATTATTAATATTAGTTATAATATTAGCTCCTAACTTGAGAGAATGTCTCTCATTTCCTGTTTAAATTTAGGTCCAGTTTCTCAAAAGTATTCGGTTACCTACCTTCTGCTGGGATCAGTCAGTATCTGATAGCTCTGGATAGAAACCCATCTGTCCTTCTAAATCTGAGCCTTTATCTTTGTGTTCTTTGATACAAAAAGGGGTCATGCTTCTTGGAAATAAATCAGAAGGCAAGAGGTCATTGCAGTGGTTCTGCCATGGCAGGGAGGTGGAGGGAAATACTGAAAATACTGAATACCTTTGCTTTACCTTTATGTCATAGTACTTCTAACGTTATAAAGTGTTTGTATAATTGAGTAAAATGTGTTGAATATACTACTAAAATAAATGTAACGATATAATTCAACAGATTAGTCAGCTGTAGTACATCTAGGTACAATTACAGTAAAATAATACTTAGCTTTCCTAGAGATATTTTTCCAGAACCTGACTAAGAACACCTCATTTTTTTTTTTTTAATTTTTTTTTCAGTCTTAGTATTGTACAGGTTGGATACTTTTTGGATCCAAAAAGTTTGAAGTATTTTTAAAGAAACACTCATTTTCTACCTGTTTTTATATTCATTTCTGATAGGTTGTGTTGTCTAATATTTGTTAATTGAATTCCAATAGGATTGTGTACAGAATGCTGAAAGTCTTGCAGTTCAGTGGTTTACAAACTGCCAAAAGTCTTACTAGTTCCTTTGAATAAAAATAGCTGCAAGTAATCACAAGATTGGGACTTTCATTACATTTAGCATCACCATTAATATTTGAAGAAGTAATAAAGACTTGAATCTGTATTTTAGTTTAATTTTATTTTACTATGCTTTATACATGTGGAAATGGAACTGTTTTAAAGGAACTATTGGACAAATACGGGATACAGAATTGATAATACATGGAACCAAACTCTGAAACGGAGTTGATTTAATCCACTATCAGGAGAACCGGTTTCCATATATATACACAGGATTCCATACTGTATATGTCAGTTGTTGTGTCCAGAAATACTGAAAACTACTTCAAAGGATGAAGTATTTTGTTGTTCTCCTGTTTTTCACCCTTTTGCCGTTCTCCCACTGTTTTCACTGACTGGATTCACATGCAGGCCTTTCATGCCAGTAGAATTTTCCAGGTGGACTGGCTGACTATTTTCTTCCAGCACTCTGGTGGTGTGTGCCTAGAATGTGTAGACTGCTTCATTGACTCCTTTTCTGAGCTCTTAGTCTTCAGTTGTACGCTTTTTTCCAAACAGTAGAGCTTGCCAGCCCATACTTCTGGCTTGCCTATATCTCTCCCTGAAAACTGGACTCCATCTGTAGTGCTTGAGCCAGCTGCCTGGCTCTGTGAAAGAGCGCAGGAACATGCACTCAAATCCAATTTTAACTCTTTCTGTGAAGAAGACCAAATAGCAAGAAGCTCTTTGGGAAAATGGAATTGGTGAGTTTGGCAGTAAAAATACGAGCACGTTTTAGGAAAAAAATAAAATGTTATGCAGTCTGCACCTTTCTCACTTCCTTGAAGCAAAAGAATTTGATGAACACTTTTCAGATGTACTCTGTCAGGCTTCCACAGATGCAATGTAGTTATCACTCTAGCAGTTTGTGAGAGTGGTTGCTCTTAAGAGTGATTTCTGCAACAGTAGTACCTAGATTTTTCTTAAGGACAGCTGAATTTATAAAACCCATATTTTTTATTTTTTTTTTAAAGAAGCAGACTTCTAAATAAATGGTCCAGCAGAGTGTGCGCTGTGGTCAAGAATGCTGGAATTAAAATCTTTTCATTACAAAAGGAAAAGATAGTTCTCATAGTATAACGATGGTTAATTTTAGACTCAAACATCAACTTGCTTTGGGCTTTGAACTGGGGCAAATGAGGTGGACATAGACTGATACCTGTACTTCTAAGATGTGCCTGTGTTTTTGATAGATAAAAGAGCAGAAAGTGTGACTTGGATGTGAAATGCTTAAAGTGTTTGATCTTCATTTATGTCTCTGTTTTAGTAGGGTTTTCCTTATGCTTTTGTACTCTTGTCCGCAGTTCATGTCCACTTTCCTCCATTCTGGCCACTCTGTGGCTCACTCTTGTTTCTTGCAGTATTTTGAAGGTTAGGAAGTAAATAATTTAATCTTTCTCTGCACGTATACTCGCACTTCTTTGCTTTCTTCTTCATGTACTATCTTCAGTATCTTTCTTTGACTCTGGTTCCTCATTTCTTTATCCCATCCTTAGTCTATGCTAATAGTTGGGGCCAGGGACTGAAGGCTGAGTTAAAAAAGGTTTCTTAATTTGTACAAAGATGCTCTATGGAGTCTACCTACCTGTTCCATAAACAGCAATGTCAGTTGGAAGATCTAAATAAAAAAATAACTTGTTTCAGCTTTGAAAAAGTTATGACAAAGGAACAACATATATTTGCTGGGGCTTTACAGTTTTATTTTTAGAGTATTTTGCATTTCACTCGCATTCTACGTGTTGTTCCAAAGCATTCCATGAAAAGACTGAAATAAACTTACAGATAGCTTTCTAGGCATGTATCTTGTTTCATTATCAGGAAAGGTAAGTAAGAGTTCACTGACAACCTCATCTTTATATGACATGGCTTAGTAAGAGTGTTTTATATGTAGAGACACATATATGTTGTGTTGAAGACTACAGAGCAGAGATGCCTGAGGGAGGTAACAGAGAAGTTAAAGCCACAAGAGCCGCACTACTGCAGAGCTGCTTTTAACACAAGGCAGAGTTGGCTATAGCTGAAGTCACAGGACTGTGTGGGCAATGCCATGAGTGTGACTTTGACCCAGAGGAAGACATATCCTGGTTTTGCACTAGTGGCTGTGCTGTGTGCTTCAGTGGTTCATGGATGATGGTTGTGTAGCTCATCTAGGCATCATTTGACCTTAGCAGCAGCTAACATAGTGAGGTTGAGTGAGCTTTCCAGTTCCAGTCATGGCTGGCTGTAATGTTTCTCTTTGCAGGGCTGACTTTACCTGCCTCTGATTCTGTGCTACTGCTGTCCTGGATCCCTGCGTTGTAAGGAAAGACAGTACACAACTTGTTTGGCTTTATTTTTATACCAGAAAGGTTGGCTTTATACCAGAAAGGTTGGTTTGCCTGGGTAGCTGATAGGCGTGGAGCTGCCCTATCATGTTGCCATATTTGCTTTTGATACAGCAGTAGTAAATTCCAGAGTTTTAGGTTAGCTGCAGATGTCTTACCTGGACTGATCAGCTTGCGTCTTTAACTTGGCAAGGCTGTATTTCTTTAGGTACCATGGCTTATTTGGGAGTCTCTGCACCACAGACCTTTGCAAAGTATTGCCGTGCTGTGATCTTTCAAAAACTAATCTAGTTAACTGACAAATTGATTGCTAAATCAAGCACATCTTAATCGTATGCTAAATTTGAGAAGCTTAGTTCTAGATTTTCCTCATCTGTTTCTTCTTTTAAGAAGAGGCTTTTTAGCTTTATGTTCTTTTGTATGTTTCTCTTACTTTGGGTTTCTCCTCTTTTTTCTTTAAATACCAATTTGTTGCCTTCCTTGTCTTTCATACTGTACCACTTTTCCCTACATAGTAATTATTTAAGGATCAAGAAATTTTTTTCAAGTGCTGCTTAGTTAGAGCACGTGACTTCAGTGGTCAGAGATTATTTGGTAATAACTGGGTGGCAGCCTCTGTTTTTTTGCTTTGTTTTGGAGTCCAGTATTTATGCCTTAAGATGCTCCAAAGATTTATGGCCTGTTAGACTGTTATTATTATTAAACAGTATTTACAAAATGCTATCCCTTCATTTAATTGGACTAATTGATGTTCAGGCATTGAATCAAAGCAGGGCTACTGTTTGACTAAAACTGGTTTGTTTGTGCTTTTCCATTGGCTTGCTTTGAGGAAAAAAGCAAAAACTATCTTACGTTGTATTTTTGGTTTGGGAAATAGTGAGGCATGAAACTTGTAAGCAGCTTATATTATATTCCTGGCTGTTGAGTGAATCTTTGTGTCTGTGTTGCACATTTAGATAGGCTCAAAAATTTCCTTCCTTTTTTTATAGTGATAGGAGATAGAGTCCACCTAGGTTTATTACAGAATTTGATCTTCCTTGAAGCTGCAGGGAAATATTTGCTCTAGTTTTTGTTTGTGTGGTATCTTTGTTTTTCTTAAATAAGCCTCTGAGCAGAGATGTCTCGTGTAATTTCCTGGCAGCTTGGGAATATACTTGCTGTATATTTAGAGTATTGTGTATGCCAGACAAAAATAAAATACAGATACTAGTTCACGTGTGATAGAATTTAAACAAATGTAGTACTTACAAAGTGCTGGTTTGCATTTTAGGGAAGGTATTAGTATTTTAAAATTAAAAGAATGCACCTCTTTTACAGGCCATGATATGTATGTTTATCTTGCAGCTTTGGGTAGTTAACAGGGGTAAGGTCCTTCGTGTACTGCACTATTTATATCTGAATCAGTAGGGGATTGTCCATGTGTTGATGTGCATACAAAATTTGCAACGCATTTCAGTTACAGTGCTGAAGCAGTGGAGCTGCTTACCTGGATAAAATTTTTACAAGAAATGAAACTTACTCTCTTTGGCTGTCCCCTTATATCTGATAGCCTTGCATTTGAATTTGTCTCATTCTCTGGAATAATCTGTACGCAGGACTCAGATCTATCACTTGGTAGTCTAAAAATCAGTGTGGAAAAAGATGAAGGTGTGTATTTTATTGTCATTAATTTACTTAGAGAAGGTTTATTGTACTTAGTGAGAAAAGGAAATTCTGGAGTCATAGTGTTCTGACCAGAAGTTTAAAATTGAAATCTGTGTAGCATTATTTTTGCAATTATTTTGAATGCCTTTTAAGTCACTGAAACTGCAATATTCAGATAGCTTTGGTGTCCTCTCACTAGGCTGATCTCACGTCAGTATTTCCTGTGTTTTTTAATACTCAGTGTGCTGAGATGTTTACCTATGGTCAGACTATTTTGAACCTGAAGTACTAACTACTTTTTTTGAATTTGTGTAGCTGAAGCAGAGTTCGAAGTAAAGAATAAAATGAGTGAACGTTTTTTCCAAGTCTTCCAAAAAGTGAAATTACTTTTGTAGTTCTATGATTATCAAATAAAGTGAAGTACATACTGCTGTGGTGTTGGAAGTCGGTTAAGGGAGAAGACAAATACTTATATATACAAATTTAATAATCTCTAAAGAGTTGGGGTTTTTAAGCTTAAATAAAGAAGGCTGTATAAATGTGCATTGCTTTAAAACCCTACTTAAGTTATTTTCCCTTATATTAATATTTTAAATATCTTAGCATGTTAGCCCCACAAGTGTCATTTGCTAAGGGCAATAAATGTTTATTTGCTTCTGTTGTGTACTGCTTGCTACTTCCTAACTGACTACTTTCTGTCCCTGTTCTGGTTCTTTTATAATTCTTCCTGATGTTTCTTCCAAATGACTATGTGTTTACAGAATGATCTTTCTAAGGTAGCTTGTAGAAACATTTTCTCACTTTAATGCCCTCTGATGTTTGGTATCAAGTCATGCTCCATCTTGTGATCCAGATCTGTGACTGCTTACTTACCTAAAGCTAATCTTACTGTTGTCACAGGATTATTGGGGGTGTAAGTGTTTGCGGTGTTTTAATGGGCAGTTGCATTGAGGTGTTAATCACGAAGTCAAGTAGTTTTCAGGTACTGTGCTAATTAGAGTTGGACTCAATAGATCTTAAAATTTTAACTCATTTGAGAAGTAAACTCCGACCCTTAGAGGGAAAATAACACACAGTGCTTAAAGTAGAAAGCAAAGCTTCAGTATTCATTATCCTGTCTGTCTCCTTTCTTGCTTGTCCTTTGTAGACTGTACGCTCTTACATCCTGTGCTACTCTTTTGTTTCAGTTTAACTTAGAAAGTGGTATAGTGCAAATACTACAGCAGTCTAATTCTGCCTTTTCAAACAATACTTGCTATTGGGCCTTTTGCAATTAAAAAAGTAAAACAAACAAACAAAACCAAGCAAAAGAAAATTCATCCCAAAACAAGAAGACCCTTGTAAGTTATTTAGATATGTTGAAGTAGTAGGGTATATTGATCAGACTTCTTGGTTCTCACTTGTGTGCTCAAAAAAGGTTTTGTTTGTCAAGTTGTTTCTTCTAGGAATTCTCAGTTATTTAATACTCAGGAGTGTTTATTTTGTGTGACAGTCGTAAGCATTCTGTGATGCTCTGAATCCTCTAGGTTTTCCTTTCCATCAATGAAACTTTTAAGTTGGTGGAAACTCTCTTACATTTTGCTAGGTGCAGAGCGGAAGCTGCTCGGTGTTCCTGTTGATTGTTGCAGGGAGCTCACCTAGGTTACTTGGTGTAGTGAGCAGTGATTCACTGTTTTCAGTCTGTGGCAGAAAGCTTTCTCTCTCTCTCCTTTTTTTTTTTTCTTGACGTAGTACCTTTTCAGTGCGATACGAAAAGAGTACATCTGATAGCCAAGTTGAAACAATACTAGGTAAAGCTGTTTCATAATGTGTGATGATAAAGATTGCTGTTGCTCTGTAAGCTTGGAAGTTAACGGATTTTTGAGGGATGTTAACTCAGGGATACAAGTGTGTGCTTAGTAAATGACAGGTGAACTGTTTTATTTCCTCTCGTGTTTTCTGCTGTGTTTTTCTCAACTGCATACATCTTTCTTATTATTGTTAAGCAAAACATAGTCTGGCACTGAGTGCTTGCAGCACCAGAAGCCAATGAATCTAGAGAAGTGTGACCAGCAGGTCAAGGGAGGAGATTCTGTCCCTCTGCTCTGGTGAAGCCCCCCCTGCAGTACTGCCTCCAGCTCTGAGGCCTCAGCACAGAAGAGACATGGACCAGTTGGAGCAAGTCCAGTGATTGTCAGAGGGCTGGAGCACCTCTCCTTTTGAGGACAGGCTGAGAGAGTTGGGGTTGTTCAGCATGGAGAAGAGAAGGATCTGGGGAGACTTACAGCATCTCTACAGTACCTAAAGAGATGGGGAGGGACTCTTTATCAGGGAGTGGGGTGACAGGAGGAAGGCTAACAACCCCTTGCAGCACTACAGGCTTGGGGAAGAGTGGTTGGAGAGCTGCCCAGCAGAAAAGGACCTGGGGGTGTTGATTGACAGCTGGCTGAATATGAGCCAGCAGTGTACCCAGGTGGCCAAGAAGACCAACAGCATCCTGACCAGTATCAGGAATAGTGGGGTGAGTAGGACTAGGGAAGTGGTCAACCTCCTGTACTCAGCACTGGTGAGGCCACACCTTGAGTACTGTGTTTAGTTTTGGGTCCCTCACTACAAGAAAGACATTGAGGTTCTGAAGCATGCCCAGAGAAGGGCAGTGAAGATGGTGAGGGATCTGGAGCACAAGTCTTATGAGAAGAGGCTGAGGGAACTGGGGTTGTTCAACCTGGAGAAAAGGAGGTGGAGGGGAGACCTCATTGCTCTCTACAGCTACCTGAAAGGAGGTTGTAGAGAGGTGGAGGTCGTTCTCTTCTCTGAAGTAAGAAGCGACAAGACAAGAGGAAATGGCCTCATGTTGTATTAGGAGGTATTTAGGATTAATATTAGGAAAAATTTCTTCACTGAAAGGCTTGTCAAACACTGGAACAGGCTGCCCAGGGAAGTGGTTGAATTGCCGTCCCTGGAGGTATTTATAAAAGATGTGTAGACATGGTGCTGAGGGACATGGTTTGGTGGTGGTTTTGTCAGTGTTTGGTTAATGGTTGGACTAGATGATCTTAAAGGTCCCTTCCAACCTAGATGATGCTATGATTCTAAAAGAAGGAAGATATAGATTAGATATCAGGAAGAAATTTTTTACTCTGAGGGTGCTGAGACACTACGTGTGTCTCAGGTTGCCTGGAGAAGCTGTGGATGCCCCATCCCTGCAGGTGTTCAACACCAGGTTGGATGGGGATCTGAGTAACCTGGCCTAGTGGAACGCTTCCCTACCCGTGGCAAGGAGATTTGAACCAGGTGATACTTAAGTTCCTTTCCAACTCCACCGATTCTGTGAAAAACAGACAGGACGAAAAATAAAAGTCTGTTCTGGTCTCTGCTTTTTGCAGCCTTGGGAAGGAAGAAGTACACGTTAGTCACCAGATCTCTTGAATGTACTGTGATTTTTTTTCTCTGACTGTTTGCACATTCACATGTAAATATGTGGGTATACAGATGTGAGGAATGTCTCTTCATGCGAGTAATACCACTTACAGTGTTACCACCCAGCAGAGCAGTTGTTGGCCAGAACAGCCCTGAGGTTGGGAGGTGCAGCCCGTTCATACTGATGGAGAAGGGAGAGACAGGGTTACTCAGCACAAGGGCTTGTGGCGCTGTTTCGGATACAACTATTCTAGCACGCTTCAGCTGTGAGTAATTAGGTAGCTCGTCTGCTGTGAGCACCAACAAGAGAGCACGGGCACTGTGCAGCTACCCTGTGAGTAGTTCAGCCTGGTCAGGTGCTGCAGAGCTAAGGCAGGGAGCAGGAAAGCTGTCTGCATATGCTCGGTATCTACTCATCTGTTCTTGGTGGTGTTCCATGTGATCCTCACCAGCCAGTTGATTCGTTGTAGGCTGCTTGGTTGTAGGGTTTTGTTTTGTTTTATTTTGTTTTTTAAAGTAGACATAGGGCTTCAGCCTCCTGATATTTCATGATGTTGGACATAATTCTAGGAATTGGGATTTTGTGCAAGGGCCAACAGGCTTTTGATGTTAGACCTACTTCCTAAAACTCGCATTAGCAGAAGACAAAAAACCTTTGATAAAATGTTGAACTTTTGGCACATATAGTCAATCTTTGCTAATTGCAGAGTTACCGAAGTATCCTTAAATTGAGATATTAATACTCATCTTATTTTGTGGTAAAGGATATACAAGCATTTGTAATGATATCTTTAGATGTTTGAGCAGATGTCTGCAGAACTACATGACTGTTCTAACTGTGCATTCATTGCTACTCAAACAGTATTGTCTCAGGAGTAGAAATAACAGGCATTTTACAAGTAAGAGGTAAATTGCCTTTTCAGTAGACATTTATGACAAAGAGTGGTTAGTATAAATCACAACATTTGCTTGCTTGTTGCAGGTTGGATTGGAGCATCCTTTTACTGGATCCTATGTAAGTGCATGAAGATACAATGGCTAAGCAGGGTTGAAAAGTGAGCGCTCGGGTGACTGGAACATTCATCCCCTGTGTCCAGCAGATCAGACTGTGATTCTCCAGTTGTAATAGTCGTGTGTGCATTGTGTAACAGTAACAGGTCATCATGTCGTTCAGTTTCGTCAATACGTTGCATCTTCAGGGCTCGCATGTCTTGCATGATGCTCTTCAAGAGGTAGAAGGATTTTATTGCCATCTATTTTTCAGAGAAGAATGTGCCAAGTTAGTGCTCTGTGCACTTCAACAGTAGATAGGCTGTGTAATTATTCTCGAGGGAAGTCATCCGTTTCAATCCATTTCTGTCAGCACAGAACTCCTGATGTACATGTGCCAGAGGGATAGAAAAGGAGTTACAATTTTTTTTTAAAATCTTTTTGGTAGGTTTAGTGTGGAAGTAGTCTTTGGCAGCAGCAATTGGTCATATTGATAGAAGCAGGAGGAGTGTGGAGTATGCCATCTTGTACCAGCATTTCTAGAACGTGTGGTTCTAGAACGCATTTCTAGAACGCATTTCTAGAACGCATTTCTAGAACGTGTGGTTCTAGAAAGCAAGGTTCAGATGCCGACAGTATTGTACATCAAAATCTGCCCCTTTCTTTGGTACTGTAACTCCTGCATACTGACCTGTGGACTATGATTTATGATTTAAAAACTGATCAAATGGAGAGGTGCTTCTGATAACTTCACTGCCTCAATGTACTGCTTTGTCTCGTGTTGCTTCAAATGTTTGAAGCGAATTTGAGATTATCGGCTGTTCTCCAACGAAGGCCCTGATGTTATTTTAGCTTTCACAGTGAAAGGACACTGTATTAAATGTCTTTGTAAAACACATTTTGTATGTGCTTTTTCTTTTCTTGCTAATAGTAAATAATGGATATGCTGCATTATTATTTGAAATCTATCAAAAAATTCTGGTATCAGTACTTCTTGAAATACTTGGCAGAGAGCAAGAGTATTCCAATTAAAGGGATTTTGTAAAAAATACAATTTTATTAGGCAAGCAACACTTACCTGTAGCTGAGCACTGTGCTACTGTAAGCTAAAACAAGCAGAGTAACAGCCAATATTTATTGGCCTTTGAGATGTACGTGGGTAGAATTTTTTCTGAAGTGCTTGTTTCAGCATTTCACTGTACATAACAAATATATTTAAACAATAGTGTATTTAAAATTTGGCTGCATTATAATACTAGACTTAATCACTAAGTACCATCAAGGAACAGATGGCAAGAGAGGACACAACTGGCTTGCAGTATGCATAGATTTAAACATGAAGCCATTAAGCTATCACGTTCCCGTTTCTGATAGATTTTTGGTCAATGAAAAATTAAAGACACATAATCCCTGATTATGTGAGGTCTCAATCTGTAATTCATGACACGGGTAGTATTTCAAAATCACTGAAGTTCTCTCTGTAATCAGTAGTTTTAAACAGGCATTATTGGGATAGATACTCTTGTCTGGTTCTATTGCTATTGAAATTAATGTATCTTGTCATAAGTAGGTTGCTCTTAAATGTAAAATTGCTTAAGGGTATCTTTTACTGCTCTGCTTCCTATTGACTTCTAGACAGATTTGCCCTATTTTGCTAGGCTATTTGCCACTGAGGCAGCTCAGGATCTCCCCCTAATAAAAGGAACTATTCAGACTTCAGAGCATGTATTGCCTTAAAAATATTTATAGTATAACTAGCACAGTAGCTGCTGGAATCTTGTTTGTAAAAAAAGTGTTTTTTAAAGCTATCTTTTACAAAGGTCTATTTTAGAACCCTTTTATTTTCAAAATTACTTTGTTTGTATCTTGTATTCCCAGCAGCATGTACTAGTTTATTCCAGTGGTATTGGACCAAATGTATTCTAATAATCAGAATTATTTAGTATTAATAAAAATGTAATTATTATAAAAATTTTAATGGTCATAAAAATGAAACAATTTAACATATGGATAGAAGTAATTGATTAAAATCTCTGATAAATTAGTTGCTCAAAAATGTAAACTAATTTAAAGATGTGTGTTCTTGAAAGTAGTACACTTTAGCAATTTATGGTTAGGATTTTATCTTTCTATATGAAAAATATTTGCATATTATAGTTCAGTCAGTTTTCTTGTTAGTTATTTCAAATGCTTGATAGGAAAATTGGTATGTCTGTTCCTGGCTTCAACCAGTCTGACAAAATACAGCTATACAAATAACGTATAATGGAAAATGTGTAGCTAATATCAGGCTACGTTACGTCCTCTTTGAGAGGAATGAGTGGAGACATCAGTTCTTAAGCTACCTTTCTGAGGAGATGGACTATTATGACTACATGAAGATTACTTAAAATGGTGTTTTGTGGATTAAGAAAACTACTGAGCTTTAAAGTTGGAGGCTTTGAGAGAATGAAGCCTGGTTGTCAGTATTGGGAATGAAGGTGGGTTTATTTTTTAAAATAATGAATCTCCTGCTGAAGGACCTAATCACAGTTCTTTTGATAACAGTGCATGGTGCAAGAAGCGATCTGTCAAGCCTGTTCTTGGCTGTTCAATATACTTTCCAAGTCAAAACTGACAGTTCAAACATAATCTGAAAGCTAGAAATCAGTGACTGAACATTGGGGAATACTGGTAAATACAAAACCTCAAGGATCCTTCTACCAGGTGGCATCTAATTTAAACATTTAAGTTTCAACATGTGGGTCATTTTAGTAGCCTATTAATATTGTGTGTTTATAAAGCATAATCATGTAGTGACATAGTGTGGTTAGGAAGATTTAAACTACTGTAGTAAAGAGATAAAGTCTCATTTGTACTGGAAGGTACTGAGAGTAGGATTTAACTCCCAGGAGAGTTAGACACAATTTTTCCCCAAGTAAAAGCCGTCCTGGTCATTGCTAACATGTTGATTCAGAATATCAAAGACAACTTACCTCTCTTGTTCAAAGACTAATGGCCCAATACAGCAGTCTTTACAAAAAAAGTGATTAAATCAAAGAAATGCAACTTCCTTCTAGCTATAGTGGATTGAGGCTACGTGTTTAATTACCTTAAAAATGATTTGTAGAGATTAGTAGTGTTAGTAATGATATTTAAGTAAGTTAGTTTTATCAGTCCTCAGGGGCAAGGAGTTAAACTTCTTGTAACCATAACCTGTTTAAACATTTTTGAAAAATGGTAAGAGAACTTTGGGTTTTAGGTTTCTGTTGGACCTGTAGCTATTATGTTTTGGAAAAAAATAAAATTATTAAAATAAATTTATTCTGTAAACTGGGTTGTTGTGAGGGTGACCATCTGATTTTAATTGTTGATAGTCTGCACTAACAGAGGATCATATAACTGGACTGTGAGATTTTTTGACATGGTAGAGGTACAGTTCCAGAGCATGTCTGTGACCCAAGTTTTCCCAGCAAAATTCATGGTCTCAGTAAACTGTTTCCTGTAATTCATGCAAAAATAATAAAAAAAAAAATCAATGCTTTCTGTTTTAAGATACAGGAATGACTTATTTTGACCCCAGACAGTGTAACTTTTATACAAAAAGAAGCCTGGAATTTCCATAAAATATAAGGAATGTGTGTCAGCCATTGAGTTGGTCTTGATAGATGAAAATATACTCCACATTAAAATCCAAAACATATATGGGAAAGGGGGATGCATGGGGTGAGTTGATGGAAATAGAGGAATGTTACTTTACTTTCAACAGTACTGTTAGTTAATTAATAAAATCTTTGTTACATAACAACATTAACTTTGTCATGAGACTAATAACCGCAGAATTTGTGATTTGTTAATGCATGATTTGTCAGAGCTGATCCATACGCTGTTGGATTTCAAAAGATTGAGAAGATGGAA
The DNA here is from genome assembly GCA_013400375.1 of Thinocorus orbignyianus. Classification (NCBI taxonomy): domain Eukaryota; kingdom Metazoa; phylum Chordata; class Aves; order Ciconiiformes; family Thinocoridae; genus Thinocorus; species Thinocorus orbignyianus. The sequence goes on from VXBW01006208.1 coordinate 885,705, forward strand.
CACAAGAATGATTTACTGTAGTACCGTTGACAAAGTGTCTGCTGAAGTGTTCTAAAAATGCTCAGTTAGTGTCTGTTAGTGCATCATTTCAGAGACATGAATTATTAAATTTTGCACTGTGAGGAGAAATGCTGGAATCAGGAGCAAAGTCTGGGTACCGGTATAATGACACTCTCCAGTTCCTGATCTTTGAGAGATATTGTGACTTCTGATCTAAAAAAATTATTTTCATATCCTCCAATAAAACACAAAGCTCATGTGTTGTACCTTTGAAGTATGCAGGTCCCAATAGTAGATGTTGTCCTGCAAAACATGAAGATGGCAGAGATGACAAAAGTGGAAGTAAGAATTTGTGTCCCAAGAAATCTTGAGCTCTAATTGCCCTTTTTTTTTTTTCCTCCTTCATGTGGACATCTTTGGTGGTGATTTTTTTTTTTTTTTTTTCTGTTCAGGAATTATTCATTTGTGTTCACTTGCTGATTGTTGCGTTAATATCAAGTTGTTTGTCTTTAAAGGTTTGTAAAGGTTTATGTTTGCATACCATTATGAAGACACAGTGCTATGCAAATGCTAAAGTTTTTGTTCTTACAGAATCTCTCTAAAGTTTCTAGTACAGTGGAATGAGTGTGTGAAATGAGAAAGTGTAAGCCTGAGCTTTTATGACATTTGTGGTTTGTGTTCTGGTGGTTGCACACTCATTTTTGTGTTGATACTAAAATAAGAGCTATTACAATATCCAGGAAACTGTAGTGCCCTCTGTTTTGAGTGCTCCAGAGGGAGATTCATCTAAAATGTATGGCAGTAGAAACACTGCTGAAGATGATGAAAAAACCTGGAGATAATCCGATAGTCATTTAGATTAAAGATGAAGATTAGGGGCCCAAATCGGCCTTTTGGAGATAGGAATGTAGAAATAGACTTCAGCTGATCTCTATATGCTATCACGCTGGCGGGATTTATCCTGGATTTTCTCCTCTGATTTTAACAAATTTGAATGAATTCAGTTTGGAAAGGAGTTCAGTTTGGCACGTCTGCAAAGCATAATAATTTTTAGCCCATTCAGTTCATTTTGCAGCTATAGTTTAACTGAATTAATAAACCCAAGATGACATCTCAGTCAGGTAGTTTTGGCTAACGTATTCTAAAATTTACTTAGTTTATAATATTTCTAGGAACATGGTGATGAAAATTTGGGAATTAGGCAATTACTAGTGTAAGAACCAGTGTCTTAATTTTCTTGGATTTATATTCATATACATGAGAGAGAAGATACTATGCTTACTGCTTTTCTTCTAAAAATGACTGTTGGAGATGCATTTTGTATATGCTCTGACTTTCCTAGCAGTGTGGATTTTTCTACATTCTTTCTGTTCATGCTCGCAAACCAGGAATTTCTGATAGCAATAAAATGAAGAACATAAATTTATCTTTTAAAAAGATGCTGAAACCCAAGGAAGCTGTAAAAGGCAAATAAAAGTTTGTTTAGGTAACATTTAAATGAAAAATATGTAAATTTTGTCAATAGCAACACTGGTACAAAGAGCATGCGAAAACACCAACTGAAGTGATAAATTGCATCAAAATAATTTGTGATACTGCTATGTTCAGGGCAGTAGAGGGAATAGCTCATTTGGGGGGTTGCTAGGTACACTTATACATTACAGTTGAATCGAGTATCTATGTAGAAACATGAATCACATGTATGTTGATGATCTTGTAGACTACTCGCATGTAGTTGCTTTAGGTAAAATATATCTATTCTGCATGATGCATATTATTTTTCTGCTGTCCTCTGCACAGCCTTCAGTTTGTGTGCATAAGTAGCATCTGGCTTTCAGGTTGCAGGTCCCAGGTGTCCTGCCAAGATAGTTCGTGCTGACCTGTATCTTGCTCTGTTCAGTCTCCTCCTAAGGAGCTCTGTTGGAGTACGCTGTGATGGATATACAGTTCCCGTTCTCTGTACCTGTGTGTCTCCTGGCAATACAGGACACCTGAGTAATTGAGGGAAGGCCTGTGGTGAACCTTTGGTTACTGCTTAGAACTCAGGTGATTCATCTGTGGAGAAAGTACAAATCCAGACCCTCCCTGAAGTGTGACTCTGGTGACTGAAACATCATCTTGTACCGTGCATAGAATAACTACCTCTTCTTTTGGACAACACTTGGACTAAAGAAAATGGAAGGATGAGGGGTTATTTTGACAATGACATTTCTTTTCCCTTGGTATCTGGTTGTGTCCACTGCAATATTCAGGGTATTTTTGTATTATAGCAAGTTACTCCTCTTTCTGCATTTGATTACTGTGTATAATCCTTTGCCTGTACATGTTGTTACTGTGTTGTGTTATACTGCCCGTCACACCACTTTTGCACTTTATCAGGATCATCCTCAAATGCCATGATGTTTGATGTAGGGTTTTTTTTTTTTGGTTGGTGGTTTGTTGGTTTGTGTGGGTTGTTTTTGTTTTTTTTTACATTCCTCCCAATTTTTGCCAGTGGCAGTTCTGGTAAATGTATTCTGTATTCCATTGTCTAAATCATTAATGACAACATTGAACAAAACCAGACTCAGCAGGCACACCCCCCTGCAGGAACCTTCAGTTTGACAGTGAGAAGTTGGTAGTTTGCTGTTTGAGTGCAGTATTCCAGCTAGTTGCTCATTTAGGTGACAGTAATATCATTAAATGTTACAATAATATCATTCAATATCAAAAGTTGCATTATGCAGTTGTATCAAGTATCTTTGTAAAAGTTAAGAAACTTTGCATTAGCCAATTCTCTCAGCCTTTTAAAGGGTGTTGTGGGGAGCTGCATTGGTTCTGCATAGTTTTCCTTGAAAAATCACAATGAATGGTTGTTACACTGTCTTGTATGTGGTTAATAATTTAATATGTTATGAGATATTGAAAAAGGGTGACACGTCTGCATTTCCTCTGATCCTTTCTAGTTCTTGAAGGAAAAAGGGATTGATTTCCTCTCTGAAGCCAAGATAAACCAGAAAAAAATCTGGTAATATGTGAGAGTACATGAGAAAAACTTCCATTAATAATCCCTTTGTTGACAGATTTCAGTCATCTGTAAATAAATTTAAAATAATTTAGTGTGTGTTAGCATGATATATTTCATATTCTTTGTTGTTCTAAAAGTTAAAACTTGCGTTCTGGTTTTGTGCCTCGTAGTAAAATAGCATCGTATATTTTCTCAGTGTATAGACATTTGTTAACGTAGCCACTCTGAATTCTGTTATTCATAATTGTCTGCATCAGCAAGAATGATTCCCGATGTCTGCAGTGCGTGCTGGAATATTTACATTACAGCTGTGTTCTGCTTTCTGTATTCCATCAGGGATGGGGCTGCTTGTGGAGAACTGCAGAACCACAAAAACTTTATTCTTATATTCATTCTTCAGTAACAGTGATGGGTGCCCTTGGTTGCATACTGCATTAATAACCAAAAAGGGTGCTAATCTAGCTGTATCAGAGGCAGGTGTTTCAAGTTACTTTTTCTGTCTTTGACAGTCACTTCCACAACTCCTTATTTACTTCTGGAGGGGAAAAAAAGGCCAAAAGTTGTTACCCTGGTACCTTGACTATATTATTTGCTATATAGAAAGCTTTAAATATTAGTGTTCAATGTATTTAATTTAGTCTTTTGTTTTGTTTTGCAGTAATCCAAAATCTGCTAATCAGAGGATAAACAAGAAAGTAAACAACGATGCATCATTAAGGATTCAAAATTTGTCTATTTTGGTTAAACAAATAAAAACTTACTATCAGGTCAGTAACTGTTTTGTGTGTTATGTTTTGTCAATAATTGTTTTTAAGTGTTCTTTTATAGTTACGCCTTTAAGGGTAAGGAAAATAAGATTAATGTTTTGAGATAATTGTATTGATGGTTGTTTATAAATCTGGTCAAATTTTTTATCACACAGTTTACATCTGTAAAAGTTCACATCTGTAAACTGTGTGGTAGTAGTGTAGTAGTCTAGAAACGCTTGTATGTGAATGATGGTCTGTTTATATAATGGATATTCTGCATGTTCGATTACTCATACAGTACATTAAGCAGTATTGGTTGGTATTTTCTGAATCAAAGCAAGTTTTGTGCCTGAGAGAAATTACTACATGTGCATTTAGTCTGACAATGGAATCTTTGTAAGAAAAATGTGATGAAATTTGTTGGTTTTAGAATTAACTTGATTTTCAGTAGGAAAAAAAAGGAGTGAGATGATAACAATCAAATGAGATTTCATAGTAAACGCAGCAACGAGCTAATTTTGAGCTGACAATAGCTGGTTTTGTGTGATAGAGAAGAGCTTGTACTATGCCTTCTAGACGCAGAGCTTGGACAGAGTGGTGTACAAGTACACATGGACATGCTATGGTAGGACACTGCAGATATCACCAGTGTCCTTCCAGGCTTCCCTGCACCTGTCTTCTAGGGAAGTCCCTGTCTGGGAGAAAATCTCCTTTGACCTACCTCTTGAAACAAGTGCATCATGACAGAGCCTGTACTGTTTTATGTTTTTTCTCATGTGTACACGCATAGTGTATGTTCTCAAAAACTCCAAAGTACAGTGAAAATTCCCAGCTGCCACTTTCTGCTATGGTCAGACACTGGTACATCTTTCTAGCTAGCACTTTGTGTGTGGATATACTTAAAATCGTTCTTTTCTTGGCATATACTGTGTGTGGGTATAGGTGCTGCCTGTTAAGACCAGTATGCCTTTCTTTTTCCCTGATGGTAGTTGTTTTCGACCAGGCATTAGTGTGTCACAACAGGTGCAACAAAAGGCATAAACTCTGGCAGGATTGATCTTTATTTGAATACGAGTCATTCCCTGTGCATCTCTGGCCAAGCAGTGTCAGCCTGCTCTAGTGCAACAGTACCAGGCAGAAATGTTTGCATTTAGGTAGCTTACCTTGAGAATCGTGGAATAGTTTGAGTTGGAAGGGACCTTTAAAGTTTATTTAGTCTAATTTCCCCCGCATTGTGCAGGGACATCTTCAACTAGATCAGATTGGTCAGAGCCCTGTCCAACCTGGCCTTGAATGTTTCCATATCTGGGGCATCTACCACCTACCTCTCTGGGCAACCTGGGCCAGTGTTTGACCAGCACCATTGTAAAAAGTGTCTTCCTTCTATCTAGCCTAAATCTACCCTCTTTTAGTTTAAAACAAATACCTGGTGTCCTAGTGCAGCAGACCCCGCTAAGATGTTTGTCCCTACCTTTCTTACAAGCCCTCTGAAGTATTGAAAGGCCTCACTAAGGTCGTCCTGGAATCTTCTCCAGGCTGAGCAACCCCAACTCTTACAGCTCGTCCTCACAGGGAAGGTGTTTCAGCCCTCTGATAATTTTTGTGACTCTCCTCTGGACCCTTTCCAACAGTTGCATGTCTCTCGATGCTGAGGGCTCCAGAGCTGGATGCAGTACTCCAGGTGGGGTCTCACCAGAACAGAACGGAGGGGCAAAATCGCCTCCCTCAACCTGCTGACCATGCTTCTTTGGATGCAGCCCAGAATGCCATTCGTCTTCTGGGATGTGAGTGCTCATTGCTGGCTCACGTCCAGCTTTTTATCCACCAATACCCCAAATCCTTCTTGGCAGGGCTGCTCTCAATCCCTTCATCCCCAGCCTGTATTGGTACTGGGGTTGCCCCGACCCAGCTGGATGATTCAGGATTGTGAATGTTGTTTCCAAACCTTTGTGTTAGGAATAATTTATTACAGATTTTCCAAAATAAAAAAGTATTCTTATTCAATAAATGTTAAAATCAGTCACCATGCCTTTAATGGGTCAAGTTTGTCCTGTGTAAGTGTAAACTATGTAGAACTGTGTACACTTTTTCCCCTTTCACTCCGCAGTCTCTCAGACTTCTAATCTTGTGAGATGCCAGCTTCTTCAGATAGTGCAAGTGAGGGAATTTAACAACCATTACAGGTCTGGCATTTTACTAGGACTAAAGGCATTTAGTGGCCAAACTGGAATGCTTGTTCAAATTTAAAATTGCTTTTAGCATGTGTTGATGTTCACTCAGATACGCTCACCTGCGTGCAGGAGGATTATGTGCTGTGGTCATTTGTTGAGTTTGAACAGAAGTGTTAAAGGATGGACTGTAGTCTTTGTTTCCTCTCAAACATAGTGCAACCTGAAGCAAGTGTTTTCCTACAACCTGTGCATGGGTTAGCAAAGCAGTATAACAAACACGGTTTCGAGACGGGGTCAGTTTTGTTTCTGTCACCTGTGAAATCACCCAAGGGAGAAAAACTAGTGCTTGATGGATGCTTTGGAATGCTGAGAGGCTTCTTGTAGCCAGGGGTGTGAACCCTCAGACCTCAGTGCTGCAGAAGGCTGTCTATACAGGCATCGTGTCTGGTGTATGTTCTGAATGGATGCCTGAAATCTGAGGGTAGGGAAGCATAGAAAGTAATCACATGTATTGAGATGTGAGATTAATGTCTGGAATTTTACAGTAGGAATAGGATATTAATAAGTATAGATATTTTTGATTTCTAGCTTTATGTTATCCTGACTTTTAAAACTTTCTGTTGTGAGCTTGTCCCTGCTAGGTCACTCCATGTATTTTTATAACATGTGGAAAACGTTCTCTCAATTCAGGAACTTACTGCATACACAGTGTTGTGTATGTATTTGTCAAAAAACCCCTGCACTAATAGAACATAATATTCAAAATTAAAATGTTATATTGGATTATACAAGATTTTTGGTTCCTGTGTCATCTTTATTCTTCTGTAATTACAATTGTATCGTCTTTTTCCAATGAAGCTTCTTTACCTGCTTACAGCATCACCAAACTCTTACTAGGTCCAAACCAGTCTTTTGAGCCTATACATTTCCTGGCAACATAAGCATGTGGAATAGTTCTCAGCAGCTGATTCAGGAGAACTGATCTCCTTTACATTTGGGTGGGCTTGGGAGGTTTAACACAGTGAGCTTCTGTGACTCCCGTGGGTGCTCTGTCAGTGCCATTTGACAGATGATGCGTGAGTCTTTAATAAAATAAATGCCAACAAACTGTAAAACTTCATACAAGCGAGGCAAAATTTTGTAAATAGGCTTAGTTTATTTTTTTCAGGTAAAACAACAGTTAAAAGAAACATGTGAATTTTGGGACGCATGCGTTCTGGTTTCAGGTTTTTAATAGAAACAGTAATTTCAAAAGTAAACCTAATTTGAGAGCAGCAGCACTAAGCTCGCTGATGAAGTTAACACTGTGTGACAGAAGGTGGCAGACGTCTTTGAGGAAAAGTGGAGGCATTGTAAGAAAAGAGGTGATAATGTCAATAGTCCACAGAGGACACATTTCTTGGCTACCACTGCTTGGACTTTGCTTCCCAGTAAGAAAAGCTTTATAATAGCATCATGGAATTATTGGAGCTATTACTAAAAACGCACAGCAAAAAAGCCACCAACCCCCCACTTTTAAAAGTATGTGTTTTTCTTTTGTAGCAGCTATAAATACCTACTGAATTCCTTACATTTTATCTGTTCTTTACTGATTTGAAGTGGTGGACTTCAGATCTTTTTTTTTTTTTTTAATTTGAAAATTTTCTGTGTCAAGATCTCAGAAGTACAAGAGTCGTAGTTGAGTGAAATTCATGATATTTGAGTAGGTCAGAGCTATTTTCTCTATCATTATAATTTGGTTTTTGGCATGTGCAATGAAAGTATGTATTTTCAGTCTAGTATCAATCAATTCAGAAATGTTTTTTCATGTCCTATATTAACTAGTGAAAGCTTTCAACTATAGCTAGTAATTTCCGCAGGTGTTTTTCAAGTAATATTGTAATTTTTCAAATTTGAGATAAAATGAGTTGATTTATGTTACATTTTTAGCTTACAATATGATACCTAATATGTGCCTTTTGGATGGAAAGTGGTTTTGATTCTGTAATATGTTGCTTTTGAGTGAACATTTTATGTATTGATGAGTCTGTCACTGTGGATAAGCAAAAGGCATGACTCCAGAGCTGCTGATAGGATGGCATCTGCTGTGAATAAACATCTTGGAAACAGGAGGAAGACAATTCTGCCTCAGAAGAATTAGACTCTGTCTAGACTGGGGATTTGACCTGATTACAGCCATTACTGGCTGAGAGAAACTATCCATTGATACAATCTATGGAATAGATAGGCAAAGCTGCTGCCTGAGTGTGTGGGACTTACCAAACTAAAACTCCGCCTGGTCATGCAAATAGGGTTTTGTGCCTTTATGTTCAGGATTTTCCCAATATAACTGCTGTAAAAACCCTTGTAATTTTCACAACCACATTTTGGTGAGGTCACTAAGACTATGGACGTGAAATAGAGGAAATTATCTTTTGTGGTATAAATGCAATTTAGAACCTATAAAGTAACATCTAGCAATAAGCTAGTCAGAGAAACGGGAATGCCAATGATGTAAAGGTGCTACGTTCTGAGACACAGGATCCATAAGCCAGCTCATTGCCACAAGGGGATTTTACTGTGAGATGGTCTTGAAAACCAATAAAACAGGGTTTTTGTAGACATAATTCATACTTGTAAGGTTTGTTGGGTTTTGTTAGAGTAAAATCATTTAAGTATTGAACATGCATGTATTAAGTCCTCAAAAATTTTCAACTATTCATGTAATACTAATTTCTCTTCAGTATGAGTTAGCATTTGATGTGTACTTTCATTCAATACTTACGATTTAAGTAACATTTTAATTTACTTTTGTAGGAGAATTTGCAGCAGTTGATCATGATGTCTTTGCCAAATGTATTAATAATTAGCAAAAATCCTTTTTCTGGTAAGTTTATTTTTAACTAAGATGAAAATTTATATTGTAATAATATGTATTATTTCACTGGAAATAAAATTCATACAGGAGTGAGCCTTTAGAAGAAGATTGTGTAAATCTTTCTGGCAAATAAGTGGTTTCATGGTGATGAGTAACATTTTCTTTGTTCATGCCAAGGGTCCACGCTTTACAAAAACATGTGCTGTCAAAACCTCAGCACTGGCTGTTACTAGGATTTATAGTGAAATGAAGTGCATTTCCCAGCAACCAGTGAGCTGCTGATATGACAAAGTATAAGTTTCATGTGTTCTCACCTGTTACGCTTTCAAGTTTCTCTACCTAAGCCACCCCTGAGAAGGTTGGCAGTTCAGTGCATCTCACTTGATCCGACTTCTAATCCTTGTTTTTCCTTCCCCAAAACTCTCCTGCTTCTCTTGCATCGTTACCTGAAAAATATTGCAGTTACCTTCTTACTTTCTCCCCTGAACTGACGCTGTCTTCTCCATGCTCCCACCTTCTCTGCTTCCAGCTCTGAGAGTTGCAATTTTCAGACCAAGAAAATTAGCCTGTATGGACCCAGCTGACTATCCACAGCCACTTGGGAATCTCTGCACCATGCTCTCAATTCCAGAAGCACGGAGCAGACACACCTGGCCTGCATGGAGCCACTATGGATTGGGCAGAATTTATTTACTTGGGTCTAATGTGTCCCATGTGTTCTACTTCTGATGTTCTAGCACCTCAGCAGAGAGGTTAGGAACTACTCTAACAGGCTGTGTAGCTTCCCCTGGCTTTTTTTTGTTTATTTAAGATGTCTTACATGCCATGCTTCTGTGTATGTGAGACAAGATTTTTGTCATGAGCAAGAAGAACCATCTGTGTTACCTCGCTTCTCAGTTCCAGGGTTCATAATGTTGATACTTTCCATATTGCATCTGCATATATCCCATTTTTGTAGGTATCTTGATTTAATTTTTTTTTTACTTTATGCTTTTGAATACTGCTGCTTTTGCTTCTGAGGTCACAGCCTTTTAAGTTTTTATATGTGTAGATGCTGTAATTTATCATATGCACCAAGAAATGGGAATGTGGTTTCTTCTTTTCCAAAATAATAGAATCCAACATGCTTTTATGTTTTGATTCCAGACTTTCTTAAGGTTTTTGAAAGACTCCATGGGTGATCCTAGAGACTGGATTTAGTGAAAAAATGGGTTAAAACCCCCAGGTCTTAGTATTGTTTTTGTAGTGATGTTTTTTATTCTCTTTAAGATACTGAGACAAAATATACCTTAACAATATTATCTAGTGTAAGGTGAAATTTTATTGAAAATGCACAACACAACCTCACAAAGATAATTTAGTATTCAGTTATAAACATAAAAACCTAGGGTTTAACTAATCAGAAAGCTGCTTCTGGTTTTGAGACCTCGGCTAACTGTATGTAGCTTTTGTGGTTTGGCAACTGGAATGTCTGGTAGTGTACATATTGCTCTCCTTTGGGGACATCAGTGGATTTGTGAGAAAATATGGATTGTATTGTAGCATAGTCCACATATTAAAAATATTTGTTATATATGGACAATATTCTTGAAGATGTTTCAGATGCCTGCTTGAATTCATCATGGAGTTTGATCAGAATCAGAAGATGGACCTGTTGCTTTGGGTTCCATCTAGAACTTTCCCCCTTTGATAGTTAAGACTGCTCTTGCTGTGTGAACTTGAAGAGGACTCGTCCCTACAGGGGCTTTTATGCTTTTTTTCTTTGTTAGGCAAGTGCAGCAAAATCAAACCTTGATGACCTTTTGAGAGACTTCCTATGTAAATCTGGTTGCATCAAGGCAAGCCCCCATAGTAGAAGTTGATTCTCTGATAACGATTAGGATTTTGCCCACTAAAGCTTAGGCTCTAACTGTGGTTTTGTTGTTTTTTTTCTTTTTCATAAGTGTGTCCCAGGTTTTGCTTTTGCACTGCTTGCACTTAAGGAATGATTAGTGAAGAAATACTAGAAGATGACAAATTGCAGAAGGCAGGGCAGATAAGATTTCAGGAAGAGAAATGTATTTGCCTGTGTCAGAAGCAGCTGGCTAATCAAGGAAAATGCAGATACAATGCTGGATTTGGGCTCTTGTAGAAAAGAGGTCATCAGAGACTTTATCAAGAAACATATCAGTTGAGCTAATTGGCAGGAAGCCAGTTTGAGGAGAAAACTGGAGGAGATGAGCTACAGCCTGTGACTAAATGTTAAATTATGGAGGAAAAGGAGAAAGGAGGTAATGATGAGTGAATGTTCTTTCACGAGGGAAGAGCAAGGATTAAAACAAGTTCATGTTTCTGAGGGAGCAAGCCAAGGGAGGATGGAAGGCTACGGAGGACATGGAAGTCAGGGGTAAGAGTGAGTGTAGGAAAGGTCAAAGGATAGGATGGGGCAAGGACAAAGTTCAAGCAGTGAGTTGGAGGTTATAGAAAGAGTGATCTGTTTCTGTAATTGTGGTGGATAAAAAGGAAGTAAAACACTCAAGATAGTTGGTAACAGTAGGAAGCTGAGATTGTTCAATATTTTGCCGTATTTTCGGGACTGTGGAGGAAAGACATGGAAGTGACATTCAGGTAAGCTTTTAAAAGCTAGTTGAGATGCTGAAAAGGAACAAATGAACATTCAAGAGGAGTTCAGGGATTGCTTAAAATTAAATAAGTGATTAATTTATTGGGATAAATGAATGTAGGATGCAAGATGTTGGGACAGATTTCTTCTGTTACCATATTCTGGCTAACCCTTATTGATTAAGACAGGCAATTGAGTGGAATTCCCCTTTTTTTAGCTCAGGTGGTGTGCTTCAGATGAGACGTGTTCATTGATGTTTTCTGTTCCTATGTAAAAGGCTTCACAACTCAAGTCTTTAGGATACAAGAAGTCTGTATAAACGATTAAAGATCTCCCATTTAAGTTCATGTTCTTGTAACATATCTACCTGACAGACCTCCTTTGAAAAATCTAAACATTAGTGTTCATTGGGGTTATATGTATCTGCCTCTAAAAGGAGCAGGTTGAGTCAGTGCTGAAAAAAAGGCTCTCTAATTAGTACAATGCAAAGAGAACTCCTGAAGCTGTGAGGAAGGTAGAGAAGCTTAGAATCTGTCTTTCATCTCTGCTTTCTGGCAGCAGGCTTGACTCTTTACTGGAAGCTAGTTAAAGTCAATGAGTGTTCCGTATCCTTTTAGGTATTTTCTTGATTTCTTTTTAATTTCCCCTGTTCATCAAAATTACCTCGTGTAACTGCCTGAGAAGGGACTTACATTTGCAACATTTACAGTTGCAAATGTACAGTTTTAGTTACAAAATACTGTAGTGGATCGAATCAAAGGTCAATTTTTGAAGTGCTTGTAAGTGAATGGTTACATCTTTTGTATGTGGAGGCTTACCCAAAATAGGCTTAGTTGCCCAATGTAGAAGACTGCAAACTGCTGTTTTGGAAAGAAAGTTCTAGTTGAGCTTTGTTTTAGATGACTGTAATTATCTCGTGATCATTCCAGCTCCCATGTGATCACGAACTGAGTCCTTTAAGAAAAAGGGACTTCAGTCACTTAGGTCAGGCTCAAGAATGACTGTGTCTACCTTTGTCCATGCTAGATGTTTGCTGTGGTGTTTGCTATTTGAACTGAATCTGTTGGTGATGGTAGTAGTCACACCAGCTGTGTTGCAGAGTACAGTTTTGAAGAATAAAAGTCAGATTTCTAGCCAGACCCTGCATTATGTTTGACAGCATAGCTTTTGTCTGGATAGCTAACAGTGAATTAAACTGTTGGCTGTAATCCAGAGTATGCTGTGGGAAGGATGCTATTAAGACCTTTTTATGCCTAGATAGCCCAATGGGTGGTGTTTTCTATTACAGTAAAGCAAAGTTCTGTATGACCATATAGACTTCATTCCAACTAGCCTAAGCTGTTTTGCCATCCTTAGAGCATTTGCTTTATGGTTGCTTATTTTCTAGAGAGAGCATATATTTAGTAGTAGGACAAGGACATTTTGAGTGTAAAAAGTAGGAAACATCTTTACTAATCTGTGAATAGAGTTCTTTAACTTAAGCTTCTTTAGGAGATTAAGATGCTTAAGACCAGATTTGATTTTTAGATGGTTAGATTAGAATATCTAATATAGCTTTATAAACTAGTTTAAATTAACTTGTTACCAAACTCTTACAGTTTAGGGGTGGCAAATAACTTAAGCGCTTTTGTCAGTATCTTGAGATACCTGAAATAACAGTTGAAAACTTGATTGTAGGTCTCCAAAGCACTTTTGAAAACGTCACTCTGTAAGCTTTGCTTTACAAAAGGCTGAAATTGTGGTTTTTTCCATTTGGAACTATTGTGGATGTTAAGCTTTTTGTTAATGCAGAACGTTGGCAGTTAAATGGCAAAAAGGACTAAGCTGAAAGTTGGAAAGATGGGGGTTTCCTCATCTCTTTATTTTCCTAACTAGATTAACATAAATTATATTAAAATAATGAGAAAACTTGGTGTCTTCTGAGGGATAGGGGAAGAAAGTCAAATTACGGTTTTACACCCAGCTTTTTTTTGTTCTTGTTTTCTTCTTAGAGCCAGGTACCGAAGAAATAAAAAAACTACTCCTGCTTTTACTTGGTTGTGCGGTTCAGGTAAGTTTGGTATAAGTTTGTAACTGTATGCAATTATTTAGGTGTTACCTGTCTCTTTTTTTACTATTTTAGTATCTGACGTGGTATATAATTTTGGCCTTCCTTCTTCTAATGGTGCTATTATATTCCTTGAAAGTATGGATATTCTTACACTTCAAATGGCGACAGCTTTGCGCTTCTTAGATTTTATTGTATGAATATAGCAAACTGTGCATGTAAGGTTTCTAATAGTTCATCAATTGTAATAATGTTACTTCACTTGATACTGTAAAGAAATAAAAAAAAAAATTGAAAGTACCTATTTTAAGAAACCTCTTCCTTCCCCCTTTTAAATAGATTTTTTTTTTCTTTATAATTTTATTGGTGTTGAAAGTTGCTATAATTACTGTAACATGGCATAAACCAAGTGTTTATCAGTCAACAGAATTATTTAGCAATGTGACCATTATAACATAAATTTATCATGTTTCACTCTTAGAAATACAAAGGAAAAATGAAAATCCTTGTGATTTTATTATATATGTATGTATATAAAATAGATATCCTTATTTTTAGTGTCAGAAAAAAGAAGAATTTATTGAAAGAATCCAAGGTCTGGATTTTGACACAAGAGCAGCTGTTGCAGCCCATATTCAAGAGGTATGTTGTTATTTTTGCACATTTAATTTTTTTGGAAGTGAAATATCGTGTTGTAAAAAGATTAATTGCACTTGTGCAAAAGTGAGTAATCCAGTTCATGATTTGTCTAACTACTGTTTTTAGTAAGCAAAAAATACTTCTCTTTTTTAACTTTATTTACAAAAAGCGATCTTTTTTGTTTGTTTGTTTTGGATTAAATTGTTAGGATAGTACTAGGAATAAAGTATGTTGCTCCAAGAATGTAATGAAATTACAGGAAATTCACTTTAGTGAAATTTTCATATGCAAATTTATTTAGAGCATACAGTTCAAATCCCATGTATATGATACATAATGTATATTATGTCCTAGTCACATTTTACTTTTTATTTTGCCAGAAGTGCAAGTTACTACCTTCAGGTAGATAAGAAACTATTCCATCACATATGATTTAAGCTGGTTTATGTGTTTTTTTCATACCTTTTCTAGACTATTTAACCAGTAGAGTTTTGGCTTTTATTTTCTTAGACTTACTTTCTACACTTATAATTTAAAAAGGGTATTTTTTTTCCCTTCCGTTTCATTCTGTGTAGGTAACTCATAATCAGGAAAATGTGTTTGATCTGCAGTGGATGGATGTCATTGTACTGACACAAGAATATGTTGAACCTCTCTTGAAAAATATGGTGTTACATTTAAAAAGACTTATAGACGAAAGAGATGAGCACTCAGAGGTATGGATATGGTTTGTTGCGTGAGAGAAATATAAGAAATATTTTTTAAAAATGATACAGCTTGCCATTTTTATAACTAATAGTTTAATATTTGTTCTGTTAGCATGTTTAAGCAACTACAAGGAAGTTGTTTGAGATAGTTATGGTGTGCATGCTAGTTTTTGTATACTGTGACAAACTAGGAAAAATAATAGGAGATGATCTTCTTCATGTAACCAGCATCTCAAACAACTTTAAATAAATTCATCTGTAGTTGAAAACAGAAAATCCAAAGCTCTATCAGCTGAAGTTTCCAGAAGTCAGTAACCTGTCAGTTTGCAAGCCAGTCACTGAAAGGTGCCCATTATATTGCTGTATCCTGTTATACAGCTTTGAGCGAACTAGAGCAGAAATTTTTCTAGGAGATGAGGCCTTAGAAAGGTGTGGCGAGGTACAATTGTTGTGTTGTATGAGAATCAATAAACAGAAATGTATGTAGTAAAAATTGCAAATTATAAATCATCTTGGTGGTATCAGATTTGTCCCTCGGTAGGGTGTTGTCCTGGTTTGAGGTAGAACAATGTAGTAACTTGTACATGAGGTAGAACAGAACCAGCTTTCTGTTCAGTGATTTTACTTCTTAGCTAAGCCTCTTCTAACTCTCTGAAATTATCAGCGTATTGTGCAGAAAACTGTTTGTTCTCAGAGTGGCAAGACTTGTGTTTATATTCATGTTGCAATTATTCCAAATATTCCTTTGACAGCAACTGTCTTGTCAGTTCACTGCCTTGATATGAGTAAAACATAAATTTAACTGTGAGGGGAGAGGATGTGTGGTAATCCTTTTTTTTGCAATGCAAAGGAAAAGTAACGTGAAAAAAGAGACATCTTCATATTAGGATAACACCTCTATTGATATGGTGAAATAGGAATATTCCTGTAGGTCTGTTGCTTTATTTAGTTGGCAAGGATGCTGCTGCTCACTGAAGAACACAATTGTTTTAAGAAATTTATACGTATCCTTATGTTCAAGGAATTAATGCCATTTCATGACCCGGTCCATTTTAAGTACTGATAATTTTGTGGCAGTGTGCTCAGGTGGCCAAGGCTGCCAACAGCATTCTGGCCTTTATCAGCAGCAGTGTCTCCAGCAGGACTGAGGCAGTGATTGTCCACCTGTACTCAGCACTGGTGAGGCCCTACCTCAAATACTGTGTCCAAGTTCTGGATGCCTTGCTGCAGGGACGTTGAGGTGCTGTAGCGTGTCCAGAGAAGGGCAGTGAAAGTGGTGAGGGGTCTGTCCTCTGGAGGAGCAGCCGAGGCAACTGGGGTTGTTCAGCTTGGAGAACAGCAGGTGGAGGGGAGACCTTATACCTCTGTACACCTTCCTGAGGTGGAGGTCGGCCTCTTCTCCCAAGTAACAAGTGACAACGCAAGAGGAAGTGGCCTCACATTGCACCAGGGGAGGTTTAGATTGGATATTAGGAAAAATTTCCTTACTGAAGTGGTTGTCAAGCGTTGGAACAAATAGCCCAGGGAAGTGGTTGAATCACCATACATGGAGGTATTTAAAAGGCGTGTAGATGTGGTGCTGCAGGACATGGTTTGATGGTGGTTTTGTCAGTGTTAGGTTAATGGTTGGATTTTATGATCTTAAAGGTATTTTCCAGCCAAAACGACTCTATGACTTGGAAGTCTAAATTTGAGTAGTTTTAAGAATAACCATGTGGTATTGTTAAGTAGCTGTGACTATTTGCTTTAGGTATATGGATTTATAGAGGCTTCTAACTTTTTTATGGTAAAACTTCTCCATTATTCTGCTTCATTTCAGTCTTTGATTTATTAAGGCAGTGAATGATAGTAGTTTCTGACATAAATGGCATTCTGAATGCAATTCTGTGCTTTTTTTCTCTCTCTTTTTTATTTTTAAAAATTTCTTAGACTATCATTGAACTCTCAGAAGAACGGGACTGTCTCCGTTTTCTACCTCATGCATCAGCAGCACAATCACCTTGTGGATCTCCTGGCATGAAACGTACTGAAAGCAGACAGCACCTGTCAGTAGAGCTAGCAGATGCCAAAGCAAAGATAAGAAGGCTTAGGCAAGAGCTGTGAGTACACGTGTGTTGCAGAAGTGTGTTGAGAGTCATAGGGCTTTAAATTGTGTTGTTTTTGCACAAAGTAGTACTCTAGACTAATTCTTCATTCTTTCAAATGGTTAATTGGTTTTAATTTTTTTTTTTCTAGCTATTGCACCCCAGGAGACATATTTTTAGCCTGTAAGCATGTTTGTGGACCACATTGTGTCACAAATACAACTTTTCATCTGTCTTAATCTGTCTTACAAATAATATTGATGCTTTAACCATAAACATGCTGAAATTGGTGAACTGGTGCTATGGTAATAGAAGAATTTTTTTTGAGCTCTGAACTTTCTGAAAAACTACCTATGTTTGAGCAGTCAGTGGTGGGGATGGTTATTTATGTCTGAGGAATAATATAATTTGTGAAATGAGTAAAGTTTATAGCTTGGGTTCAGTTATGGTTTCATACAGTTTCCAACCTTCTATGTTCATCCAGTTAAGGGAGTGCTTTCTTCTCCCCATGCTGCTGACCCCTTAGCTAAGGGGTATATTCCCCTCCTTCACCTCACATGAGTACTGTGAAAAATCACTCCCATTGTAAAAAATACTGTTTCTTGGGTTTTTCTATTCTAATTAAACCCTTCTTTATTCCTCCTATTTTATTAAGAACACTGGTTCAGCAGGTACTTAGTCTGTCTTCATAGCCTAGGAACAAATCTGGGCTGTAGTGAAGGGTTATTTAAAGAGGAAAAATTGTAATAGGCCAGTGGAGAATCTGTTTCTCCCTGCAGCAATGTGTAATACTGTTTTAGCAGAGTAAAGTGTGTGCAGTTGGGACTTAAAATGCGGATGTTAAATCTGAAGAGATTTGCTGTGTACAGTAACTTGTCTATAGCTTAGAAAAAACATAAATAAAGAGTTTTAATCCTGTGTATCTCATGCAGAGAGGGGACAGGTAAAATAAATTTCAAGTTGAAGGCAGCATAAAATCACAATTATCAGCTCATTGGTCTGCTCTTACCAGAGTCGGTTGATCAGGTCATCTCTAACTGGCTGGATTAAGTATCTGGTTGATTTACTCAGAGGATACCCTTCCCCCCACTGCATCTCGGTCCTCATGAAGAATAGAGGACAAAAAGATCTGGCTCTTTTTTTCTGATGTCTGTATTATTATGTGTCTACTGAAATGAGCCCGCCCAGGATATTCTATAAACAGCTGCACCAAGAAAATTAGTGAAAAAATTGCTGTTATTAGTGTGATTGACAGTTAATAGATAACCTAAACAGTGAACAGTGGGATGTTCTGTATAATTTAGTGCAATCCTCTCTAGTTTGTAGATGAAGCGTGCAATTAGGGCAACAGTGATGGCTTGGAACATTTCACATTTTGCACTCCTATTTGAATTCAATTTGTAAATAAATTTCCTTTCCATGTAGCAGTATATTTTAAATACTAGACTTTGCTAAATTAACTTCTGTCTGTAGCGTTTGGTATTAAATGCTGCGTTTATGTGATAAATTTAAAATTAGTTTCATTCCAGAATTGAAAATATTAATCTTAAAATTTATTTATAATCTGGTTTTGGCAATGAACCTTCGTATCTGATTTAGTATGCCCTGCAGCTAATACAGTTTTGTACAAAAGATATGTGAAGGTTATTTTTCTTTGCAGCATCATATACCACCAGTTGACTGCAAAACAGTGATTTGAGGCTTGTGCACCTAGTTTTCTATATACAGTCCTGTGTGTTTCTATATAGAAAAATAATACAGGGTTATGAATGTTAAAAGCTGTTGTAATCTAATATAATACAGAATACTTTTGTATTTCTGTATGATTTCTTAATATCCATGTAGAGGGAAGGTGGACAGGGTCACTGGACAGTGATTTTTACAGGAACCCCTGTATACTTGTAGGCTGTCAACAACTTTTTTGAAACTATGTATGGTTGCAGAACAATCATTCATTGAGAGATTGGCTCCTTTTGTAAAATAACTGTTCTAGTTTTGTTTAAAGCAAATATATATTCTGATAGTATGATTACCTTTAGATTGTATTACAGATTTCAGTCCGTGAAATTACCTTATTTACCACTTTTCTACATCTGCTTTTGTTTCATACTGGCATTCCAAAATATTAAATGATATAGAAACATGTTTGAATATACAGCATATCTTATAAGGATATAAAGTTTTGGATATAGCCGTTTTTTTTTCAACCACGAATATGGTTTGTTCTGAAGTGCAGTTGTATCTTGAGCGTTAGGTATTCTGTGTATTTGAGTGAATTAAATATTTCCCTTGTACTTACACATTGTTTAATGAACTCATTTTTTAACTGATTTTTTTGAGTGTTCAGAAATAACTGTCAGCTGGAAGTTAGGAATGAGTCTTGTAAAATTGTAGTATTTTATGTCAAATTGTTTTTATTACAAATTTCTGAATAGACTAAAACAGACACTGTTGTTCCATAAGTATAAACTCATGATGTATTTCATAAAATTAAGTTTATCAAGTAGTACCTTCTTTTAATGTATAAAGGCACCTGGAAAAGTTAATTCTTCTCTGTAAGGAAAAAAAAAAAAAAAAAAAAAGAAGTACTTTAAAATTGGCTTAACTTGATCTGTGACAGGATAAATGCAGTGGTCATTGTCTGGTTCTCATGGAAAATATTTGGACCTTTTCAGTGTATATTTTCAAATTTTCTGTGTTTACTTTCGGATGTGAATGCCCATTTGTGTGTACTGTCTGGAATATTTCATGCCCACCCCCAAATATCTTACCACAAAAAAATCCCTTATTATACCCTAATGTTTTCCGCCCCGCATCAGTAGCAAATCTTAATGAAAAACACTTTAAAGGACTATGAATAATCTAACCAAATTAAAAAGGTTAGATATAGACTAAAACCTAAATAATATCTAGAGCATGATGGCATACCTAAGTTTTAGTCTGATGTCCGTGAAATTCTGGGTTACATAAAGGAATTAATCTCAGTGTGTTGTTCTCAAATGACGCAATAATTATCGAGTTTCTCAGTCGTATTTAATTATGTTCTGTTTTCTCTTTTAAGTGAGGAAAAGACTGAGCAGTTGCTTGACTGTAAGCAAGAACTTGAACAGATGGAAACTGAACTAAAGAGACTTCAGCAAGAGGTATGGGGTTTGTAAATTTATAATAAAATAAAAAAAGCTGCCAGCATTAGAATGATATTTCCCCTCAGCTTTTTAAAATTTGCACTGTGAACATCATCTTCCATAATTTATTCCTTTATTTGGTCTAGTATGCTGGAAAATTACTGAGTTAGGTTAGGATTTCTTTTCTGTTTTATTTTTTTTCCCCATATTGATGCAATTTGCCATCCCCATATCCGATGAGTGTACGTGTACGCGTGCTCAATACTTCTCAAGAACAATGCACTCAAATTTTGTCTGGTTTTCTTTAAACTTTGAGTCTGAGTTGATCATGAAGGAAAATATCCGATTTGTTTATTAGGATATGAGTGCATAAATTATTTGGGGTCATGTGAGAATATTATCTGTAAAATAAATGTGCTGTTTTGAAGTCTACAAATGTCTAAATACCTCTCCTTGAAAAAGGGCGATACAGTTTTCTTGGAAATAGGTCCTCTGGATTGAGCCGCTAAAATATATGTTGGTTTTATTTTTACTTTTCTCAGAATTAACTTATGATATACCTCTGGCTTATTTTACCCCAATTTAAATAAGGAAGCAGCTCTGTTATCCTTCAGCCTGTACTGTCCAGTATTCTTGCCTTTAATATCTATATTTGCATATTTTCTAGAATATGAATTTACTCTCGGATGCCCGTTCTGCCAGAGTGTATAGGGATGAATTAGATGCTCTTCGTGAGAAGGCAATTCGAGTCGACAAGCTTGAAAGTGAAGTCAGCCGGTATAAAGAGAGGCTGCATGATATTGAATTCTACAAAGCTAGAGTGGAGGTATACTAAGGAAACAAATGACTGAATAACCATCATTTTTTTGTTTGCTGTGGCTTTTTCAAAGTTGATGACTTAAATGTTGAGATGTGGAAACAGTGTTATAGCTTCTTGCTCTCCAATAGATGGTAGTCAATCTGTTGTGATAAATTACAGTTTTTACCTAGGTCCCTGTGTCTGATGGCCTGCAGTTCCATCTGAGGTCAGCAGTATTCACCATAGCTCCAAGCTAGCAAGATCAGTAGCAGCCTGTGTTTAGGATATATAATGTGTATTGAGAAAACCAAGGAGGAATTAAGTAAAAATAGACTATAAATGTAATAACTCCTTTCTCCTCATGTAGGTCTCCTAAGAGAAGGTAATTTTTTAAGCAAAGTATTGAGGAAATAGTGACTGTACACATAAATGAGTATAGGATGATGACTTTCCATGAATTAAAAAATACCAAGAAAAGATGCACTGATACCAGGCCAGAGAGACTTGCAGTTCTGTCATGAATTAGAAGTTTAAGAAATAAATCATCAACATACAGGATGTTATTAGGCCATCGTTCTCTCCATAAAGGGCAAATTTGTTGGGTAGGTGTCAGGGTGGCAGAATTTGTGAAACAATTACTTGCAGGAGTCTGAACTAATGTGAGTTTAAAAAAATTTTCAAGGTGGCCATTAAAAAAGAAAGACTCCTAGAAAAGCAGGTAGAACTTGAAATGAATTATTGCGGGGAAAAAATACTAAGTTCCTTGGATGCAATTGTCTATAGTTGTTACCTATTCTTTAGGGTAAGAAGGACCAAAAAGCAAAGCCTAGATATTAGGCTGAATTATGATACGTAATATTTGAGACTTTGCTCTACACCTTCTAATAGAGCAGCTCCTCAGCAATATCACAAAATGATGAGCTGTGGTAACCTCCAGGTTTTCTTCCGGCAGAACTGCTGCTTAGACATGATAGAGTATCTCCAATGTTCTAGACATCATATCTGAAAAATGTCATATACTAATGACCAGTGATACAACATCTTCTGGAAAGAGACTTCTTTCTTTGAATGTTTAAAACTTACAGTCTTTCAGTGAATGTATGCTTCATATATCACAGCATGAAAAAATAGCTACTGCTGATAAAAGTTACTGTTGACGAGAGGGGAAAAATTGCAAGGCAAACCCTAAATTTCTTTAATGTGTAGATTCTTCATCCAAAACTTCTAATAGTAGCTTTAGTGAGAAATGAAGTTTATCAACTGACAGGGGAGCGTCATATTTCATGAGTAAAATTGCCAGTTATATGCTTTTACATCATCAGGTGCCTGTAAAAAAATCCTCTTATGTACATAAATTAAATAGGACTTTTGAATATGGTTGGCTGTATTTTAAGCACATAGTTAGGATTTTCAGCATCGTGTCCTGACTTTGGACTTAAGTAAATTTGCCCAATTGCTTGTAAGCCTAATTATGACCTGTAGGGAATGGCTCTCAGATTTTGTTTCCTATGATCCAGATATTAGGGAGTTCAGTCTGATAATAAATTATGGATTGAAAGAAACATCTGCATCAGTCTGCAGTCTTTGGCAGTGGCCAATAGTAGGTGCTTAGAGAAGAAAGAAGAACAGGTCAGGCACTTGATAATACTTTTCTACTGTGGTTTTCCAGTCTCCAGCAGTCCCTGCATAGGAAAATCTTGCTCTGAAGTGGTACTTTTGAGCTTTTAGGCATTCTCTTGCATGGATTAAATAACTTCACAACAGATGTGAGGCTTTTCACCTACACAGTCATGCAGCAGTAAGCTCCACAATTCAGTTACGTGGTGTGTAAAGTACTACTTTTTGTTTGTCCTGAGCCTGAAACCTGTAATTTTTATTTGATGTCAGCCTGTTGCTTGGCTGTAGTTCATTTATGTGCAATACACCTTTTCAGATTGCATCTCAGATCAGAGATATTTATGTTTCGATTGTAATTATGAACACCTTCTTTATTCTTGATGGTTTAGGTACCATTTAATTTCTCTTAAGTTATGTAAAATTTTCTTTTAATAAACAATTTCACGTTACAGTTGTGTGAAATTGCTGTAAATTTGTTTTTATAAAGTCTGTTACAGCTTCCAAATGAATGTTTTGTCATTAGGGCAACGTTTCTAAAACTAGTTACGGTGTATCAGAGTTTGTATGAATAAGGAAATACTTGTGTCCTGAGGGGTTTTTTTGTTGCTTAATTCTTGCAGGAGTTAAAGGAAGACAATCAGGTGTTGCTAGAAACAAAGACAATGTTGGAAGATCAATTAGAAGGGACTCGAGCCCGTTCTGATAAATTACATGAGTTAGAAAAAGAGAATCTACAATTAAAAGCTAAATTACATGATATGGACATGGTAAGTATAAATGGAGTATGACAAAGACAATATGTATGCACTATATTTTAGTTCTGTTCTTAATAAAAGAAGAACTTCTAGTGAAAATGGTGTGGGAGAGGGGGAAGGTAATGTCTTGATTTGCTAACACTTTTCAGGTACGGTTTCCTGCAGTAGCTTTGGTTCTGCCTCAGAAAGGAAAAATTGCAAAGGCAGTACTTTTCTTAAGGCAGTACAGTGTTTAATTGGAATGCTAAAATATGTCAATAAGAAATAGGGACTCATCAGTAAGAATGATAGAATAATTCTTTTTTTTTTTTTTTATGCCAAGATAGGCTCTTGGCACTTAAATACTTGGAAAAAAGAGGTTATTTAACCAGTTCTTCTCCAGAAACTAAAGTCATAGTTTGTATTTAAAGTCATAATTTGCCTGGGTGCTGTGGGTTTTTTTACAGTTTTCCTTGAGGAGTGGCAGATTGTTACCTTATGATTTCTTTCATTTTCTGCAAAATGTTGGGAGTTGCAGCTGCATTTTTTTTCTGTTAAAGTAGCATGTGTGGGGAAAAGGGTTTATATAGAGCCAGGTGAGACACTCTAGTCATGACCTCAGTCCTGTTAGAGCTTTTTTGCATCAAAATAGTCTTACGATAATTTAGAGAAGGTAAAAACGTGCTTCTGTGTCCATTTGGTTTTTGTGTGTGCTACCAAGCTGTGCTTATCATCTATACTTTCTTTGCTGATATTCTCAGAGAAGTGAACTTTGAAAACAAGTAAGTAGTCATTACCATAGTTTATGATGAGAAGAAATTCTTTGCATATTTTTCTTTACTGGTTGTTACACTTCTTTTTTCCAAGATCTCCATTATTTTGTCTGTTCTTTCAAGTGCCTGTGTGTTGGCAAATCACTTGGCATTTCTCTGTGGCACACTAGATACTGAATATTTTGTATGGCAAGACATTTTTTTTTTTAATTATATCTGAAATAATTTTAAAGGAGCGTGATATGGACAGAAAGAAGATTGAAGAACTCATGGAGGAAAATATGACTCTAGAAATGGCTCAGAAACAAAGTATGGATGAATCATTGCATCTTGGTTGGGAACTTGAACAGATAAATAGGACTACTGAACTTTCTGAAGGTAAACATTGTAATACTTGCAAACTGATAAAATAGAAAAATTGAAAGCTCGGAGGCTGGATAGCATTAGGAAATTACAGCCCCTGCCTTCTAAAGTACAGTATCTTTTGTCCTCTGGAGAGATGTGACATTTTGAAGGTTATTTTTGGTTTGTTTTTTTTTTTTTTTTTTTTTTTTCCGCAGTCCCTTGAATCCTTGGAGATACATTATGCACTAAAAGTCTCATTCTTGTGTTTCTTGTTCACTTAGAAGTATAAAACCCATAAATGCGTTGGTGTTACATTGTGTTGCCATTCGAACTTCTCTACTGTGTAGCACAGATCACGAGTCTTCTTGCTTTACTCTTCTCAAGGTTAAGAAAGATTTCTTAAGGCTTCTCAGAGTGATTGTAATTCTCAGAGATAGCTGTGGCAAAAATTTTCATTCTTCCCAATATGGCATATTTGATCATACGCTGGATCCCATACAAAGGATTTGTGGAAATTTTTAGAGGCATCCTCAGTTGCAGGAAACAAATCTGCTGAAACTGAGAACTGTAGCATGAATAGGACATTTCTTTATATGCACCTGCAGTGTTGTCTGTCGGGTAAGGAGGATGGGTCCTTGCTCCTAAATAGCTCTATTCACCAAGAAGGTATTGGAGGACCATCAAAGGCTTTTAAATCCCCTGAGTCTAAAAATGCAAAGCCCCAGAACTCCAGATAATGGATAACCTTACCCTTTTTTTTTTTTTTCTTTCTTTCTTTCTAACGGTGTTTTGCTCTTAAAGTGCCACAGAAGTCACTTGGTCATGAAGTAAATGAACTGACATCAAGCAGGTTACTCAAGTTAGAAATGGAAAACCAAAGTTTGCTGAAGACCGTGGAAGAACTACAAGGTGCAGTGGGTTCTGTAGAAGGCAGTAGTTCAAGGATTCTGAAAATGGAGAAAGAAAACCAAAGACTTAGTAAGAAGGTAATCATCGGTGTATGTTTGCGTTGTATATAAATTGCTGTTATTTTGGGTGAAGTATTACTAAGGTCTAAATGGTGTTATGCTGTTTGTAAGTTTGTGGTAAAAAAGAAAAACACCTCAGAGAGGTTTTTCTCTTGTTTAGTTACACTTTTTTATCAATGTAAGAATGTGACCATTTTATTCAGAAAGGTCTTTAATTAGTGAGGAAAGAGAATCAGTATGTTAATATTGGGAACATAAGGAGTAATAAAAATGTTTGTGACATTTGAGAATATGATTTTAACTTTTGTAATTAGTAAACAGGGGAAAGTATGTGTACGTAGACATATCAGCTTGTCATCACCTAAGCAGAAAACTTGGTCGTGTCCTCATTCATAACTGGGAGAAGATGGGCCAAGGAATTGATGAGCAAGTGAGGAGGAGTTTGTCAGATTTATCTGTGCTGATCTACAATATTTTACTCTTGAAATCATGTATATCAAATACAGATGAGGACTAATTACAGTAGGATGAAATGTCTAAAGTTTTTGAAATATCTACTGAAGTAAAAGCTGTGTCAGATGTTAGACTATTCTTAGAAATGAATAGGTAATAGATAATTAAAAAAAACTAAATTGAAATAAATCCCTTCTGTATTCCATACTTCTGTGCTTTTTCTGGTTTCTTAATGAGATGGTATTTTTTTTGCAGCAGCCTTTGTTCTGCTTTGGGTTTCTGTACAGTGCCAGAAAGACAGCTAGGAGGGTACAAAAGAAAAGATTAGGTATGAGAAGCAAGCAATAGTAGGTTCTTGTGGTTATCTGATACTGTTCTTACCCCTTTGGATGTCTGGCAACGTGTTCTTTTTCTCACTTGCCCCTAAAAACAATGTTTTGGACAAAGATCACTTCATCAAAAAGTGTGAAGTTGAGTAAAATATCTGTCAGGAATCCTGTATTCTACGTCTGTCTGGAAGTGCTTTCTCTTAAACCACTAGTATAGAGTCTTAAGAGATACAGTGACGACAGAACTGCCAGTGCGGGGTTGGCAGCGGGGCAGGTGGTGGGTAAGTTTGGTGGCCAGATGGAGGCTGACTGCATCCCTGCTGGGGCCACTGAGACTGTTACTTCTCCTTTGCAAAAACCAGTGAAAGTTCCAATATCCCTGTAAAAATGCATGAATCAGCTAAGCGAAGGTCCAGGAAAATTTGAATTCAAGAGGAAGAAAGAAGCAGATGACTGCTCAAGCATTGGTC
Source organism: Thinocorus orbignyianus (assembly GCA_013400375.1). Classification (NCBI taxonomy): domain Eukaryota; kingdom Metazoa; phylum Chordata; class Aves; order Ciconiiformes; family Thinocoridae; genus Thinocorus; species Thinocorus orbignyianus. Next base: position 912,181 of record VXBW01006208.1, read on the forward strand.
ACATCCTAACAGAACAGTTTAGTTCAGGTGCTGGCCTAGTTGATGCCATGCTTTTTGCATATTTCAAGTCAACAAATCGCTTCACTGAGAAACAAATTCCATTTTACTATATTTTTGTGATTTTATTTCTCAGTATTATTCAGCACTAATTTAATGTATAATTCAGACAACTTGTTTCCAACAGTATTTCCCCTGCCAGGGGTCAAAGTTATGTCTGGACTCTTCTGGGATTGGGGAATGTGGATGGAGTTCACATAGTATATAAAACTTCCAACAGATGATTGTTTAAAAATATGATGTGTTGCTTCCAAATAACTAATTATAACCTAGATGTGACAGGAAAATCACACTTGGTTGTTTTCACTCATAAGTAATTTTGCTGTGGGGTGATGTTAAGAGAGTTGGTGCTATTTAACAAAACAAGCCTGTATATTTAATTCCCAAGAAATGATCGTAAGTATCTGTTGAACTAGTTAAGTAAGATCAAACAACATTTGACCCTTGGAAGCTAAAAGAGACTTAAACAGACTTATACTACTCCTCTAAAATGGAACTTTAAAAGAAAAAAGAAGATGCTTGGGAAAATATCCAGAGCCTAATAAAATCTGACCAGTGTTCTTATGCCAAAGTACTTTATGGATATGATCTTCTGAGCCAGGGAGAAAATTCTGGCAGATGTAAACTTATTCCTAGAAGAGATTAATTGTTTCAGATAGAGAATAGAAAAGTCTATTTTATTCTTTCCTTTAACCTTCTTTAATCATTTCTACAATGGTACTTTTAACCTAGCTAAGAGTAGTACTATTGTCATTTTTAAGTACGTTTTATTTTATTTTTTTCTTTGTCTGTAGGTTGAAGAGCTAGAGAATGAAATTAGCCAAGAGAAACAAAGTCTTCAGAACAGTCAAAATTTGAGTAAAGATTTGATGAAAGAAAAAGCACAACTTGAAAAGACACTTGAAGCACTTCAGGAAAACTCGGAGCGACAAGTGAGTAGCTGAGTCAAAAGTCTCAATGCTGTCTTGTAATGTACTATTCTCCTTTTGTACTTTTTTACAAGTGTGAAGGGATTATCAGTTGTAGGAGATTTGATAGCAGCAAAATAGCTTGTCAAAGACCTGCAGCCGGGGAGAGGCGTGACTCCTTTTTAGCTGAGGCTTTACCGTTAGTTTTAGAACTTTTTAGTGTTTGGTAATGTTTCTGTGGCTTTCGTGGGCTGCAGATTTGCTCTAGTTTCTTAAAGGGTGTAGCTCAGCCAAAACAGAAAATTGGGAATTTTGGAGGTGAGCCAAACACCTCTCAAGGGAGGAAAGCAGGTTCCAGGCAGCTGGTCAGTGTTTGAAGTAATGTGGGAGTATTAATGAGAGCTACAGCAGCCTGTCCCTGGAAGGGGCCTGATGGAGACTAGTCTGGCAGAGCTGGCTGGTTTGCTGCTCTGCTGCTGGCTCTCTTCCTCCTGTGTCGCTCACAGTCTTTTATATCTGGGGTAGGAACCGTCGTATCCAGCTTCGTAATGTTCTGCTATACCAGAATGTTTTCTGTCTGTGACTTGTAGGCAGATAGCAGAATTTATTTTCTGTTTCCAATAACTGGCATCTGGGTCTTTGTGAAAGATTTAAGTTTTAAGGTACTGAATGTCACTAATGTATTGTATCTAATCAGTGCTGACACCTTCTAAAGGTCTTTGTAGAGGACCTGCAGAAGGCAGCCACAAGGGAACAAGAGATTTCCAGCAACTTCTGGAAATCTCATATTTAGTAACTAAGTCCTTTAGAATTAAAACTATAGTTATCTTTTATAAATTTCACTGATACTTTTTGATCATACTGATATTTTAAAATATAATTTAAAAGTACAGTATTTTGTAGTACAGAATATTGTATTTCAAAATTGTGAAAAACTTTAAAGGCCCAATTTAACCTGTAAATGAAATTCCAGACTTAAAAAAGAAAGGAAAAAAAAATACCAGAAAAGAAAAACTTGAAATCAGCGCTTTACTTTCATTTAAAGTGAACGTTGAGGGTCATTTTGGAGAAAATGTGTCAGCTTGTCTAGTTTAGAAGTGTTTATTATTACAATAATTAATTTATACATCATGTTAGAAATGTATTCTAGGGGGAAAAAGGACTAAGACTTTCTGAATAAGTCAGAAGTCCCGGTTCAACCACCAGGGATACATACATTGTTTCAGATGTATTGGAGTAGGACTCACATTTCATTGGGACTGTTTCTGCTTAAAAATAATACGCTGCTAATCCATCACAGCTCCTCTGTCATGTTTTTTACAAATCCTGTGCTGAAACTTACCAGAGTTGCCTGTACAAGGTTCATTTGATTTAATCAAAAATTATGGATGCGTTGATTGTGATTTTATTTTTATTAAGTTTGGATTATAGATGCAAAATTCCTGTAATGATGCATGTTCAGTAACATACCAGGTTCTGTAAAGAAGTGTTACAAAGTTGTGGTTCTAGACACTTGTTAATTAGTTTGTTAGTAATTTCAGAACATTTTGTTACTGCTGGGAACTGAGCTGTAGATCTTGTAATTCATAGTTACATTCAGATTTATGTATGAAAGAACAGTCTGTCATTTTCTCAGTCTGTTTTTCATTGGAATTAGCACTTCTGTTTTTCTCCAAAACAGTTTATTGTTGAAACATTCCTTCTGTTATGGTATGTTATTAGTGGATTCTTAAATATTGATCTAAACAGTTCGCTGGATTTTGCTGTCTGTTGTTACATACCCAAATAATTTCAAATTATTTGGAGTAACTGAAGAAGCCAAGAAATATTAAGAATTAAGATGTAAATGTTGCCTTTCATCCTAGAAGCAGACCTGAGAATATGTTACCTAAGAAAATAATTCAGTTCTAATATGATTTACTTTCTCTGGAAGCTGTTTTGGAACAGCATGTCCAAGGGTTCTTTTTAACTCGATGAAACTTTCTGTTTCTTTCCAAAATGTTACTGACTGATTAGGATGCCCTCATATCCCACAGATCACCTTGGTTTTTTTCCAAGTGAAATAGAGACACTTTTGTGACTCCCACACCTTCTTCCGTCTCAAGTTTCGTTTAGAACTTGACTGCAGTTTTGTTCTGTGTGGACACGCATCTCTGGAAATTACAGAATTTAGGAAAAATAATTTAAATCTGGGTAAACACAAAGGAAAATTGAATGAAGCTACGAAATAGAGCTTTGTTTTGGCTTATGCTCCATTAGTTTTATTTTTATGTTATCTACTAGTATCCAAGGGGAAGATATTTGAAGATTCACTTTGATTTACTTTGTTGTCAAACTTCCACCTGTGTCCATGTACAATGTTTGTAATGCCACAACTAAATACCAATGAAGAAATTTTCTTGAAACTTAAAATAAAAGGAAGATGTGATGTAATATTATTATCTTAGTAGCTTTCAATTTGTACATGGAAGTAATTACTTGTTGGCCTGTCGCTCACCAGTGTTTACATTTTTTCCCACCAAATTAGATTAAGCTATTAGAACAAGAAAATGAACATTTGAATCAAACTGTAGCTTCTCTGAGACAACGCTCACAAATCAGTGCTGAAGCGAGAATGAAAGAAATTGAAAAAGAAAATAAAATCCTTCATGAATCTATTAAAGAGACCAGTAGCAAGTTAAATAAGATTGAATTTGAAAAAAAGCAAGTCAGGAAAGAACTGGAACACTATAAGGAGAAAGGGGAGAGAGCAGAAGAACTTGAGAATGAGCTGCATCATATGGAAAAGGAAAATGAATTATTACAGAAAAAAATTACTAACTTAAAAATAACTTGTGAGAAGATCGAGGCCTTAGAACAAGAAAACTCCGACCTGGAAACAGAAAACAGAAAACTCAAAAAAACTTTGGATAGCCTAAAAAATCTCACATTTCAATTAGAATCCTTAGAAAAGGAGAATTCACAACTCGATGTAGAAAATTTGGAATTAAGAAGAACAATTGAATCCTTGAAGTGTACAAGCATTAAAGTGGCTCAATTACAATTAGAAAATAAGGAACTGGAGAGTGAAAAGGAGCAACTTAAAAAGAGCCTTGAACTCATGAAAGCCTCGTTTAAGAAAACTGAACGCTTGGAAGTCAGCTATCAAGGCCTAGACACAGAAAACCAAAGGCTACAGAAAGTACTTGAAAACAGCAATAAGAAGATTCAGCAATTAGAAAGTGAATTACAAGATTTAGAGACTGAAAATCAAACTCTGCAAAAGAACTTAGAGGAGTTAAAAATCTCTAGTAAGCGCCTAGAGCAATTGGAAAAGGAGAATAAGTTGTTAGAACAAGAGACTTCTCAACTGGAAAAAGATAAGAAGCAGCTAGAAAAAGAAAATAAAAGGCTTCGACAACAAGCAGAAATTAAAGATAGTACTTTAGAAGAAAATAATGTAAAAATTAGTAATCTGGAAAAGGAAAACAAATCCCTGTTTAAAGAAATAGTTGTATATAAAGAGTCATGTGTACGCCTGAAAGAACTAGAGAAAGAAAATAAAGAACTCGTGAAAAGAGCTACCATTGATAAGAAAACCCTTGTCACTTTACGGGAGGTAAACAGAAATTAGTTACCATTCCTGTCATAATCTGTTTGCAATGTAGAGAAATTGTAGCTGTATTTTTGAAAGAAGTGTGTCTTTGTATTTTTGATGCTTTAATCTGTATACTATTAGCATTTTTAATAGTTACAGTTGGGAAAGTGTTAGATAATTAAAATGTATGTGGTCATAATAAAACAGAATAATATGACCATAGTACTTAATTCTGTAAGATAGTTTACAGACTATCATGGAGCGTTTGTTAAATGAACGTTGTTCAGTTTCTTCATGTTAACATTTGTTCTGACATAAACATTTCCCATTTGCCATAATGTTCAAGACCAAATTTGAAAGGGAGGTTCTACAGAAAGGAGGGGAGTAGACAAGTACAGTTGAAATCATGTTATAGCTGCAATGTAATGTCTGGTGTAGCTGAAGACTAACAATTGAAAGGATGGGAGAGTTAACATTGAGTGATGCAAGTCGTGTAGACTCTTGTCTTAGCATTTCTAGAATTAATACCATATTATTTGTGTGGTAATACTGACTTTTTCTGTTTAAGGACTTGGTGAATGAAAAATTGAAGACTCAACAAATGAACAATGATCTAGAAAAACTTGCCCACGAACTTGAAAAAATAGGCTTAAACAAAGAGCGTCTCTTGCATGATGAACAGAGCAGTGATGACAGGTGAGATGTCAGGGTCTGCCTGGAACAGCGTAGGTCTTTCTGTGGTTTTTACAGACTGGTTTTACGTGTACTCTTCGACTTTTTTAAGGCACACTAACAGACCCAAAATAGACCTTTCTTATTGTTTGAAATTAATAAGGTGGTTGATGTGCTTTTACGTTCAGCTCTCTGTGAGTTACCACTTACTGTTGCTTTGAAATTTCTTGCAGCATGTCAGTAGATACAGTTAATGTATAATTGAAATGTTTTATGTTCTAATTAGCGGCAATAAAAGATAATAGGCCCAAAGTGTTTTTATTCTGTTTTGGCTGCTGGACTGATAGAAATGGTTTTTATGCTTTTGTCACATAGTGGTTACCTTAAACTGTCTCAGTCTTTCCTTACAACTATTTCCCTCTGACTCCTTCTACCAGAAGAAAGCTGTTTGCAGTCTTACTTACACTAGCTGGGATGTATCGAAAGCTTGAGCATCTCCAAAACTTTGTACTGGCTCTATAGCCAACCACACCTGCCATCATAAAGCAGCTGCTCTCCTGACATTTGTTTTCTCTACTCTATGCTGTGTTCTGTCTTACCCTGCAGGGATTTAGGGAAAATTTGTGACAGGAGAAAAGCAGGCTAGTATGGGCTTCTAGCCAATCTTTCTTTAACAATGCTATTCAGTTGGGCTCTTCAAAGAAAAAAAAAAAATTCTGCTGTCACAGTATGTTATTACAACTGATTGTCATGACCACATAGATTGATTTTTTTGCCTTCTATATCAAAAGAAAACGAAACAGTGTATCTTCAGTTTCTTTTTCTTGCTGCCAGTGTTCTGTTACTTGGCTAGTGCCAGAACCCTGTAGGGAGAATGTTACCACCTCTTGTTTTCTGCTGCTGTCTTTCATCTACCTTTGTCACCTCACAGATGAGGTGTTGTTCTGTCAAGGAAAGCCCTCAGAACTTTGACTAGTATGATTTCTTCTGATATAAGCATTACTGTGCAGCATACAGCACGTCGTATGTGTTTGGTTTATCCTTAAGTGAATATATTGTACAAAGAAAAAAATCTTGAGCTGAGTTGAAGCTTAAACTGCTTATATGAAGAAGTCCAGGTTGAGTAACATTTTTCTAAATCATGTTATAGATTCTAAATGGTTCAAGTGAGCGCTCCCACAAAGAGAGAGAATATTGTTCTGTAAAGGTGATTTTGCAAACTATTCTGTGTGAAAAGATTTGAGTCTACTTCTACTTCCCAGACAATGGAAAGTAGAAGTAGACTTCCAGACACTTAGTCTTTACAAGTGGTCAAACTCCTAAAGATCAAGTGTTGCAGATTCACTTGTCATAGTTTAGTTAGTTAGTGACATTATATTAATGACAACTTTGGACCATTTAATACTATTATTTCCATTGCGTTTTACGGAATGATGTTATACTGAATCTATAGATTATAATTTGGAAGAAAAGTTGGGAGTCACATGTCTCTTTGGAATGGGAAGGTTTATTCAGCTTTCATTAAATTACAATCTGTAAATGAACATTTAACATACTTCTGGCACCTATCGTGATTAATTTAACTTCTTCCTTTGCTTCCAGGTTAGCTTTGTGTGGGAATTACACCAATAAGTTCATTTTCTTTTCATTTTCCGCCACCTCCCTGTAGTTCCCTCCTAGTGCATATTTCTTTTTCAAGGAGTCACTGCACATCTTGTGCTATGTATGTATTATATAGTAAGAGCACAGCCCAGGGAGCAGGCTCAAGCATTACAGAGTGATTGCCCTGCACTTGGCAAACATCTACTGCTGACATTACATCTCTTATAATTTGGTGCTGCTCAGCTGCACTGTCGTAAGAACAGTTCATGCTTAATTCTTTGCGGATTGCCTTGCAGCAGGAGATAAATTCTGCCCAGAAAAGTGTTCATGGCAAACCTGATTGTCCAGTGCTGGCCATGTAAAATCAGCATAAAAGCAGGTGGAATATTTGATGGTACAAAATACTTGGATATCAGTCTGGATATGATGTGCCTATGTAGGCTGATCTATGGGGGGGTATTCAGTAAACATTGCATAGAATCATACAGTAGTTAGAGTTGGAAGGGACCTTAAAAGGTCATCGAGTTTCAACTCCCCTGCCGTGGGCAGGGACACCCTCCAGTATAACAGGTTGCTCAGTCTTGAACCTTACCCAGAAAGTTATCTGAAGCCTTCCTCTGAGCTCAGGCTTGTGGCTGAATAGTTCTAGATGTGAAGGAATTTGGGCTATGCCTCTATTTTGAGTTTTTGTCTCAAACATTGTGTAGAGCAGGAGGGACTGTGAATGGGCAATACTTGTTTTCAAAGTGGAAATGTTGGTTGGTTTGAAATTTTGCTGTGCCACTGTCCTGCCTTTCTATTATTCTCAACATTCTCATTCATCCAAAAGGTACCTGGATTACTTTCCTTACATCGTTATGTAGGTGAGGCATTAGCAATTATTTCTTCATTTTGATGAGAGAAATTGAAAATGCACAATTTTTCTCTCCCTGATTGGAGAGAGTTGGTTATGTTTTTTTTGTTAAATGTTCTCGCTGGCACTTCAGATTGTTTCTGTTGGGGCCTAGCTGACCTTGTTTGATGAGTTAACTCATCAAAATGTTTTCCATTTCCTGTTGCCTTTCAAATGGCTGTTGTCTTTAGACAAACAAATTTGTGGATTCTGACCCTGAATCTGAAATACACAATTCTCAACAATATTTTAAAAGATGTGCCATCTTTCATTATTAGGTTGTTCGAAAGAAAACTGGATATTTGGTCTCTGCTATTAATCTTTTTCCTTCTTTGTTTTCTGCATAATTATATAACTTCTCAGTAACAGAAATTCTTAATTGTAGCTGAATACATGCTTCAGCTCAAGAAGATGAAATGTTATCTATTCTACTAGTCATAGACTGCCTACTGTTTCTTAAGTCCCTGAAAATTACTTGTCATACCTTAAAATCTAGGATTCTTACCCTACTACATGATGCTACTGGACAGCTTTCTACTTATTAATTCTTTTACCATTGGTCTTCTGCTCCAATTCCTGACCAGACCTAATGCTGTTCATTCAGGAGTCTCTTGCAGTCTATTCCGTTCACTAAACTGATAGATTCTTCAGCAGTCAAGATGAAAAACCGGCGTTAGTGGTTTGTTTTGTTTTATCCTCTTGTGGGGAGAAGTGGGATGTTTGCAGATTCTGAGCACATGTACAGTGACTGAACTGCTAAAAAGTGATTAATGAGTGTGGTTTTCAGTGTTTTCTAAAGAGGAGAATCTGTTCTAAACCAATACATTTTAAATCTGACCACTTCTCTCCCAGATATGTGGGCTGGGTTTTTCAGGTACCCTACAGTGTTGTAGATATGGTGAAAACAGAAAGCTTTACACGTTAGGGGTGGTAACAGTCTTAAAATATCAGCAGCTGGGCTGAGTGAGCAATTTGCACATTCATACATCAAATGAGTGTGCACCTGCAAAATACTGTGTTCTGTCTCCTACCCTAGTGCCTCCCCTTTGTGAGCTGGCAGGAAATGGAAATTGATGAAAATCTTGCTCTCCAAATACTTCACATTCTAATTTAGTTCAGGTCCCCACTGGATTCGCTGGAGTGGAGCCAGAAGGAAGAGTGCTGTCACACCTGGGCTAATGATCCAAATAAAGTCAGCACCCTCCTGCTGTGGCTGAACAGGGCTTCTTGTACGTCTAATGTTTTAGAAGAAAGAAGAACTAAAAAATGTTTTTGACTACCATCTTGTGTTTGTTTTAGACATAGGACTTGATACTAATTCTGAGGTGTCTTTGTGTTTTTGAATAGAGCCAGCATTCAAGCATTTTTGAGTGTAGCTACTGCTTCAGAATGTTTTAGAATTCAAATACCTCAGTTTTTTCAAATACAGACTTTTTTTGTGTGATGTCCTTGATCCAGTAGGTACAAGCTTCTGGAGTCAAAATTAGAATCTACACTTAAAAAGTCTCTCGAAATAAAAGAAGAAAAAATTGCTGCTTTGGAGGCTCGTTTAGAAGAATCAACAAATTTAAATCAGCAACTCCGCCAGGAACTTAAAACAGTAAGGATAATGGTATTTTTTCTATAAGCTTAAATTTCCCCTATACCAGCTATTGTTGTTTCTACACTTCATCTTTTGTGTAAGACAGCAAAAGATGGGCATTGTTTGGGTAATATAAAGCAGGACAAACATATGACTGCTTTTTAAGACTTCAATAACGCAGGCCTGCTGTTGAAATCACGTAAAAGTCGTTGAGTTTATTCATTGCTCATTCAGTGTGTCAGGTGCATAAACAATCTGAATGAAGCTGGTTTGTTTTTGGATGTCAAAATAGTCATTTTCAGTTACATGTTCTGGTCTGCCTTGAACAGCCTGAGTGGGCTGGTTAAAAAAAATAAATAAAACCCCCTTGATTGTTAGAATTTATTGTAAAAATTGGGGATACAATTGAAAGCACTGAAATAAAATAGAAAATAAAGGTCTCATTCTGCTAGAGAGGTGTTTGCTAGGGTTAAGCTATCCATATCCATAAATAATTTGTACGTCATCTCCCCAAACATACAAAATTTACAAATGCAGTAACACAGCAGTTTCTGTTCTCTGGAAAGTGATATAGTTGTGTAATAAATTAGGAATAAATTAGGATGTAGAAAATAGAAAATTCAAAACCTAATGTAAGTTGTCCTAACCAATTTCAGGTGAAAAAGAACTATGAAGCTCTCAAGCAAAGACAAGAAGAGGAAAGGATGGTTCAGAATTCTCCTCCAAGAAGTGGAGAAGAAAATCAATCTGTCAATAAGTGGGAGAAAGAAAATCAGGAAACTACTAGAGAGTTACTGAAAGTTAAAGATAGATTAATTGAAGTAGAAAGGAATGTAAGATGTGTTTTTAATATTATTCTGATTTTAATTATTTGTTGTGAGTTGTTCCAGTAATATGAATGAGAGTACTGTTAAGAAGGTATGCAGTTATCAACTTGTTTATGTACCAAGCAGAATCTGAATTAAATATAGTTTGTGAAGCAGTTGGATTCTGCTCTGATGGATGCTCTGACTTGATGAGCATTTAAAAGGAAATGTGGAGACCTGAATTTTCCCTTCTGAATCCACAGATATCTCTTAAATCCCTCTTATATAATCATTATTTACATGAGTCATGGAGATTTCTCTGCTGTTATTCTGTAGGTATATTAGTTATTTTTTACAATCTTAGTCTTAGTGGTAATATTAGTGTGTGTTACTTTTATATAAGGTTAATTTACAGTTTTGTTCCATCCTGTAAATCCCTGCTAAGTCATGCTGCTTTGTTTTGGAGAAACAAGTGTATTTTTTCTTGAAGTTCAGTAAACAGGTAAACAACTATGCACTCAAACTACCTTTTTTTTTTTTTTTAATGTTCAAAGAATGCTACACTGCAGGCAGAGAAGCAAGCACTGAAGACCCAATTAAAGCAACTTGAAACACAGAACAACAATCTGCAGGCTCAGATTCTCTCACTTCAGAGACAGACTGTTTCTCTACAGGAACAAAATACAACTCTACAAACTCAAAATGCCAAGCTGCAGGTAATATTTGCCTGTTTGGCTTTCAGAGTAAAATTAACTCAAAGCTTTAAAGCTAATGGCAATAGTATATTGTACGTCATGTTTTGCTTCTGGTACAGATGTGGAAAAGAAAGGAATATGCAAATAACCTGCACCAAGAGTAGTCAAATAATATTTTGTTTGCTTGATGAACAATATCGTTTCTAGGAGTTGGTTTAAATCCTTTGTTTGTCCAGTTTAATCTCTTGGCTTTTTACTTAGGAGGACATTAGATTCTCTCACCCAGTCATCTAAGAAAATTTTTTAGATTTTTATTTGAGTTATGTCAGGGAAAGAATGTGTTTAAAGAGACTCTAATAAATGTAGTATTTTGTCTATTTTTGTAAATAAAAAAAGTAACAACCATAACTAAGGGGAAAATCAAAATGTTAGTAAGTACAGAAGGCTTGAAAAAAATCCTTTGAAAACTACGTAAATATGTGAGGATTGAATTCAGATAATTCACAGGCAAAAAAGGTAATGTGTGACCATGGAAATTGTAAAAATGGTTGCCCATAGAGTCTTGCAGCCCTTAGGGCCAAAATTGAAATGCCATTCTTCGTACTTTAATAGGGTCATTAAATGTGTCTGTCTTTTTAATCTGCCAAATGAAATATTCTTGTTAGTGGATCTAATGCTTTTTGGAGCTGTAAGAATCAAAACTATTTAAAGAGGGAGTACAAAGTCCACAATTCAGCAGAAACAGTAAACAATGTCAGAAATTATGGAGGCTGAATGGAAGCCAGAGGGAAGGAGTTTTTAAATGTGAAAAGAAATAATGCATTTTGCGAATGCCTCAAGTTATCTTCCTGTCTCTTTCTGGAAAGCAGAACACAGTTGTACCACAGATGCACTTTCTGTCTACCACACTGAAATCTAATTAGTGCACAGTACTCCCCTTTGTGGCTGGCCAGCCTATGAACAAAACAGAACATTTGTGCACACACTGTGTCTCTCCGAGTTGTTAAAAATAACTTTACGCGGGTATGAAAGTACACCATTTTACAGAGATGAGGCTATATGCCTGGGATTCAGAACTCTTTCAGTATTTTGTAATACCATTTATCAAAAAAAACCTAGAATATCTGTGTAGTTCCTTTTTTGCGTCATGAATTGCACGACAACACAGCCTTTTCCTTTCCAATAAACCTGTAGAATTAATTAACTCTAGATACTTGAAAGCATTGAGGCAGTGAGTTGGGAAAGGGAAGTGTTTTTTTTTCTTTTTTTTCTTCTTTTTTTGATGGTGAACCTCAAGGAGCAACCAGGCAATGTATTTTTTGTTGCTGGGGATGACTGGATGATGTTATACCCAACAGACTGAGAAAGAGACTTCTCCTTCCTTAAGAATTCAGCTATTTTGCTCATAGCTTTAGGCGAGTTGCAAGACAACTCTATTATAATCAACTCTTAATCAAAATGAGAGGTGAAATATGTTCATGGAAGTAATTCATTATATATTAGCTAAATTTGTTAGGCAACTGTAATTCTACTATTCCTTCTGATACCCCTAAGGAACATATAAGAAAAAGGATAACTGGGAATTCTGAACTAAATCAGACTTGGGATTCAGTCTGGGAAGTTTTACAGCATACACTTGCCATCAGACATTACTTCATTTCCAGTGAAAGGTTCAGTTTTCTCATCTGTAACAGAAAGCTGCAGTTCCAACAGAAAGGGATTTGTTCCTTAGTAACAGTGTGCACTGGAGTGATAGATTTTTTTATTTTATTTTTTTTCCCCCTGAAATAGATACCCTGTGGCTATTGGAAGCCTCAGTAGTTGGTGGTTTTCATCCGTTGAATAGGAAGTAGAAAGAAACTATCCTAAGATAGGTCAGATGACAAGTATGCCTAGGTATCATCAATTCTTTAAAATATGCAAGGGTTATAGATTGAGTCAATGTTTACAGAGGTACACAGAGTACAGTGGTTTTGTTGCTTGTTTTTTTAATCTGTTTAATGTTGTGTTAATGGACATTAATGCCTTTCTGACATAATCGCTGGGGAATTGTATTCTACAAGAGGAGTGCTTTGCACCAGAGCTCTGACACATACATAAAGCAATCAGCTGGAACTGCTGTTGTTGGAAGAGAACTGTGAATGGCAGTTCCTCAGTAAAACACAACGTGGGTAGTTCCTTCCAGGTGCTGTTATTTTATTTCTGTTTCTCTCTATTCAATGGATGCTTCTGTTTGAAGTCTCATTGTAAAGTATATATGGGTACAATAAGGATTTTATGGTGACAATAGAGTTTCTGTGAAGATTTTTTTTTTTTTGAAATCTTTGGTGTTATAAAAGTTCCTTTTATTTTAGAACGTTAAGAGATCTGGTTTATGTGACATGAGGATCACTGGTGATCCATTTTTCTAAGATTTTTTTGATACTAGAGCTATCAATGCTCAGAGGAAAATGTGCTTCTCACCTAGATAACACTTTAAGAGGCATTTGAATGTAAGTATCAGTTTACCCCCCCAACCATCTCCCGTGTCAATTTAAGCATTTAAGTGCTTTCTTGCAGTACTGCTATGAAAATATTCTTGGAATATTTTGAATTGGAATTGCCTGAAAGGGATATAAGAACAAAAGTTAAAGGTTGTCAAGTAATGGGACAACTGGAAGGTTGCTAAGATGCTAAGGGTTAAACTCTAAGAAATCTTTCAATAGGACAAGATAGACAGTCCAGACTATGAAATTCATTTGCAACTCTTGTCATGTGTTTATGACTGCAGGTTGAGAATTCCACCCTTAATTCTCAAAGCACATCTCTTATGAATCAGAATGCCCAACTGTTGATCCAGCAGTCCACTTTAGAAAATGAGAATGAAAGTGTACTCAAGGAGCATGAGGATCTGAAATCATTGTATGATTCACTTCTCAAAGATCATGAAAAATTGGAACACCTGCATGAACGGCAAGCTTCTGAGTATGAATCTCTGATTGCTAAGCATGGAAGTCTTAAATCTGCACACAAAAATCTGGAAGTGGAGCATAAGGACTTAGAAGATAGGTAAATACTAATATGCATGAGTAAAACTAGAGTCTGTGATTACTGATTAAACAGCAAAAAATGCTTTAAAACTAGTATTACTTAAATATGACATCAAGATCTTCAAACTTTGAAAGATCACCTATTAAAAAAGATTCCATATTTTCTTGTCATTCCAAAAAAAGAAACTTAAATATGATTTTTGTTTGCAGGTACAATCAGTTGTTGAAACAGAAAGTGCAGCTGGAAGAACTGGAGAAAGTACTCAAGACAGAACAGGAGAAAATACTGCAGCAAAATGAAAAACATGAAACTGTAGCAGCAGAGTATAAAAGACTTTGTGATGAAAATGAAAGGTAAAGCAAAAGTCTGAGCTGCTTATTAGTAGAGCTCTGAGTGCATGTTGGTACAGTCTAAACAAGTGTTGATTCTTACATTTCTGAGTATCTGATGCTTCAATTCAGGACATTTATGAACCATACCTTATAACAACTCCCCTCCATTACTCTGCAATATAGTCATTTTAGAAAAACTAAACAAGAAAAAAAACAACCAACAAACCAAACCACAAAAAATAAGTATCTTATCCTGAGGACACTGAATTCTACAAAGCATCTTGAGGAGTGCCAAGCCAAGCACTGTGCAGTAACATTGTGAGCTGTAGAGGGAGCAAGCCACCCTGCCTGATTTGCTGAAGAGGCAAGATAACTGAGATTAATGCCAGTAGGAGTAGAAATGCAGTGGGTGATGAAGCCCTGCTTGACCCCTACAACAGGGATATATCTTTCCCTGAGTAGTTGGATTGAAAAGTAGTATTTACATGGGGTGATAGTTGTGCCCTCAAGAAGAGGCATTAAGGTTGGCTCATCTGGCAAAGAGGCTCACAATTAAATGCCTCCTACCTTTGGTGTTGTGTGAGGAGGATTAATAGGAACTGGAGGTTGTTTTTAGAAGGCACACAGCAGGGCCAGAGTGAGTCCAAGAGTCAATATATGCAACCTCCATTACTGCCAAAGTTTGGACCGTTCCTATTTCCTTACTATTTTGTGTTGACAAGAAATTCTAGCCATTTTGTAAGATTCTTGCGTTTGGAAACGTGGCGTCTTTAATTCTTCGTTTAGAAATCTTGCTGTATCTTTAAATGTCTGGGGAACCTGCAGTGTTTGTCTTAAAGGCAGAATGCAGACCTAAGAAGATCAGACTAAGATGACTTACCTACAGTAAGTGATAATGCAGAAATTTTTATATATATTACATGGCGTGGTATAGAGCCCTGGAAATGGAGTCATGGAATGTGGGGTCATGGGTTTGTTTCCTTCTACCTGCATGTATTCTTTTATTGTCTTTTAATTCCAGGCTTACTCATACATACAGTCAGCTCTTGAGAGAGAATGAAGTTCTCCAAACTGATCATAAGAATTTGAAAACGTTATTGAACAATTCCAAACTAGAACAAACACGATTAGAAGCTGAGTTTTCTAAACTCAAAGAACAGTACCAACAACTGGATATTACATCAACAAAACTAAATAATCAGTGTGAGGTATGTGAGTATTAGGCTATTTTTCATGACTGGTATCGTTGTGATATTTATGTAAGTGTGTGTGTAGATTCATAAAATCATATGAGTGCTTGAGAATTGGTCATTTATAGATAATGAAGTGGGTCTAAAGACAAATGAATTTGCTTGTTGCACAGGCAATACAAAAATACGGGCTTTTTATTTTGTAAACTATATTAAGTTATTTGAAGTATCAAAGAGGCTTTTATCAATTGAGTCATAATTGAGTTTTCTGTTTGATTTGACTATCAGAATCAGTTGAGACGTAAGTTTTCTTGATAATGTTATTATCTGTATTCAAAATATGCTCACATATATATGCATATACCATTTCGTATATTTTAACAGCTGCTTAGCCAGCTTAAAGGAAATCTGGAGGAGGAAAACAGACATCTACTAGATCAAATTCAGACACTAATGCTACAGAATAGAACATTACTTGAGCAGAATATGGAAAGCAAGGATCTCTTCCATGTAGAGCAAAGGCAGTACATGTGAGTTTTTAAAACAATGGAATTACTGTGATTAGGGCAGTTACACTAATACCTTTTCTTTTTTTTAAATAGTTTCTGGTTTATTTAGAAATTAATGTGTGCTGCTTCTGAAGTGTTTAAAATAAAAATGTAAGTTATATATGAAAAGCATATAACTGAAGCTATGAGCGTTACATTTTTAGTTCTGAAGGATCAGTGCAACTGTGTGTGTTACTGATGGTGCAGATGAGGAATAAAAATGTTATTTTTCTTCTACAAGCAGTGTTCCTAGGTTTGTTTGTAATCTGTAAACTTTTTTAGTGATTTTGAGAAGAGAAAGCGTGCTTGTCTAAATGCTGCTGTTAGAGCCTGTATGCACTTCACTGTTATTTAAAAAGGGGGGAAAATCTGCTGTGTAATAAAAGCAAATGGAATTTTTTTCTATTTTGTGTCATAACACTAATGTACGACTACTTGTTTGCTGTATCTCTCTCTTGATTTTTCAATAAGAAACTAGTGTTACATAAGAATTCCTCATGGAAAAAGCTCTCAGATAACAGATAGCCAAAAGAATGTGCTGCTCACACTTTGCATACACATTTTTGAAGTGTATGTTATTATCAATTTCTGTTTACAGAGACAAGCTAAATGAATTAAGGCGACAGAAGGAGAAATTGGAGGAGAAGATAATGGATCAGTATAAATTTTATGAACCATCTCCACCAAGAAGGTAATGACTAATATGATACAAAAATGAACACAAAATTCAACCATGATATACTTAGTCCGGTCCAGCTGAAAAGAAAAGTTTTGTTAAACTTAATAGGAGCAGAATAGTTTCTGTGTTCTTGCATACAGTTTAGGAATGGTTTGAAGGCATGTGTATTATGCAATAAATAATGCAATAAATGTTCTGTATTATTAATAACAGAAGGGGCAACTGGATTACTTTAAAAATGAGGAAGCTGATAAAATCCAAGAAGGATGTTAATCGAGAACGTTTGAAGTCCGTGACCCTTACGCCTACCCGCTCAGAATCCAGTGAGGGATTTCTTCAGCTGCCCCACCAGGACAGTCAGGATAGTTCCTCTGTGGGCTCAAACTCTCTTGAAGATGGCCAGACCTTGGGGACCAAAAAGAGTAGTAGTGAGTACTGTAAAACGTTTTGTTTTTTTTTTTTAATAATCCTTGTCTATGTGTCTTTTTGGTGCAATTAAAAATTCAGAGGTGCTCGGAGAAGGCTGCGTGATTTGGAGGAGTTTTAATGATTATTTTAAAAGTCTTTAGGAAGGAAGTCTGAATTCATTGATTAATGACAGATCTGTACTAACGTCTTGCAAGCTCCTTGAGTGCTTGGGCAGGAGCTAGTTTTTAGCATTTCTGTAGCTTTAAATTTGAATGTTAAAAGCATTTACAGTGCTTGAGTAAGATGATGCAAGCACGGTTACTGGATCAGATGTGCAGAATTTTGGATGGAATGTGAGATGCCACCACTAGTACCCTGCTTTATTTCTCCCTCTTTATCCCAGCATGAACCCTTCCCCCTGTCTTGGAAGTGCTTTCCAAGTTGTGGCTGTGCTAACATCCTTCAGTTGCTAAAAAGATCTTCTGTCTCAGGGTGTTTGACCAGCATCTAACAAAACCAACGAAGAAGAATTTTGGTAATACTTAAATATGCAATAGGAAGACTTAATATAAAGACATAACTTGTTAAAAAGATATGGTTATTTATGATGATCCTAAAAATTACGTGGCTGAGAGGGAGACTGAGGAGGCTACAGAGGTATGGCTAGATCAGATATTTCAGAGACAACTTGTTAACCCTGAAGAGCCTGACAACCATCATCTTATCATGCCCACAGTATGAAGGGCCAGATTCTGTGCAGTATGTACATTCAATATCTTTTTTTTTCTTTTGTTATCCAGTCTTAGCATGAATCAAACTCCTTAATTTTTCACAACTTGAGAGAGATAATATTACAGCCAAGTTACCAGGTTGTAATGTTTCTATATAATAATTATGCATCTCAAGTCTTTTGGCCATGCATGTAAAAGAATCAGAATACATGTGTATTAGCATTCACTTAAAATCTTTGCAGTACTTTTTAAAAACTTAACGTCTTGGGTTTCAAAAGATAGCAGATGGATATGCTGGGGTTTGTGCCAGCTATTAATTTGCTGGGTTAGAAATTATTAAAGCCATTACGATGTATTTTTTTTCTTCTGTGCTTATTGCAGAACCTTAGTTGAAGTTAAAAACATCTAAAAAAACTATTTCAACAAAACTTAGTCAGATTTGTGAGTATTTTTTAGTAACTGAAGAAAATAGTAAGTTTGAGGGTACATTTTATTACTTTTGTTGCTAGCTTGTCAGTTTGGGAAGCTTAGTGGTTTTTAGTGTGAGGGTCTGTTAAGGTTCAAAACGGGTACTTTAGTCTTTTTTAAAAGGCAGCTGTTGCTCTTACATGTAGGCTGGAAGTGCTGTGTGGAATTTAGCAGTGCGTGAAGTTGTAGTGGAAGTGTTTGCAAACATGTTCATTTGAATCAAGAGTGTGCACTCTTCGGTTCTGTTTGTGTCAACAGTTTCATGTTCTGGAAGGGCTCTTTTATGTGGCAGTTTTCTTTGCATGATACTCGGGACCTTGCAATGTGCAGTTACCCTCCTGGAGGAGCCATGATTGAAGTTACAGTGGCTGATCCTCAAAAGAGGTTTAAAATTGTTCAGACCTCATTAATTTTCTACTCCGTGGACCTTGTTCATGTTCCCCTTAATCCCAGTGTATTTATCCACATACTGGAAGGGCTGATCTGATTCTGGATTCTAAACTTCCTCCAGTACGCTTTGCCATGGAAACCACAGTTTTTTATAGAATTTGTATTAATTATATGCCGAGAACCTCTTGACAGTCTTGCCGAGGCAGTTTACATCTTGCAAAACTAAGAGAATAACTCAGTGTAAGGAGCACTGGAACACATTTTACAGTCTATTTCTTCTACTTGTAGAATGACTGTAAATCCTAAATATCACGATACTGTGGCTCCTTTCTTTTCTGTAAGAAGTGGCTTGGCAGTAGCAGTTTCCCCTCTGAAAAAAGCTACGAGAACCTCTGAGTTGCTGCCTGTCTCTGCAAATGCTCGGGTATTGCAGCTTTCCCACTGGTTGAAGGCAGGTTTGGGTATGGGAAGAAGGAGCCGCTCTTCCACCCTGGTCTCCTGTTTCCTGGCACGGTGGTGGTTCCGGGAGAGCTGCTGAGGTGGAATGTCTTGCCTGTGCTTCAGAAGGCAAGGAAAGGCAGCTCACATTCACCAAATTGTAGTCAGTGGCACAAATTGGTGATGCTCTCAAAGGCTGGAGGATAGAGTATCTGACATGGTGATCTTTGAGATGTATAGGATTCCTATCCCGTAACTCCTGTCCAAGGAAGCTGTCAGATACTGATTCCAAAATGAGTTATCCTGCTGCTACCACTACCAAAAATAGATTTGCCATGTGAAATCTGTAGAATTTTTTCTTTTGAAGGTGGTGATGGAGACTGTTTTCCTAATACCGGACGCTCAAGGACATGTTTTCAGGAGACCTGTTCTCTCACAAAGATAGGTGATCTTGGTGCAAAACAGGGTACCCTGTTCTGCAGAGAAAGCAGCACCTGAGGTCTCAGGGTGCTTGAAACCCTTGTCTGACTCCGGAGCCCCTCTGGAGAGAAGGGGTGCTGCTGTGGCTCTTACTGTGTGCAGCACGAGCTAAATCCTGCAGGCAGGGTGGACACCAAGTGCTCCTCTGGCTCCAGAACTTCACCTTTACTTTCTGTATCTTTGTTCAGTGGTTGAATCAGGTGAGTACCACAGATCTGACATGCTTTGCACGGAGCCTTTCTTAGTGGGGATGGGAAGCTTCTGCTTAAGAAACCCAAGGCAGGCAAGTGGTATTATTGTTTTTTACCTGCAGAGAAAACCAGATTGCTTTTGCTAGTTTCCACTTTAGTCATTTCAAATAATTAACAACTTTCCAAGGATTTAAGGCTATTATTAGTAAGCCTATCATCTTTAGATAGTACCAGTAGCAGATACGTTGTCTCATATTGAAAGTGAAAGATATTTGGCTCCATTTTCTATTACAAAATATGTAGAAGATGTCTACTTAACGTGTTATTGTGTGCATAGACAATATGATTTGAGGATTTTTTTTAATACTATCCATACAGCATTTCCCAGAGTATTACTGGTAAATAGGAGGAGGATTATGAAATGGGAGACTTCCCGATTAGTGAAAGAATTCTGCAGTACTCACGATTCATTCTTGGCTCAGAAAGCAAGAACATGCTCACAGAATACTGAAAAGAGAAAGAAAAGTTGATTAATTATAACTAGGTTCTTTGAGTAGCCAATTATTGAGGCCAAAATAATCATCCTATGATTCCATTTTTCAAGTTTGTTGGAATAAAGGTGTAAAGAGCTAATCTAAACTTTGAGGTGTCCTTTGTCTTTCTGCTGCCATTCCAGTGTTTTTTTGCAGGATGTTTCTTTAGTTGTATTCTATGCAGAAATTCCATCTGTAGTTTCTCAAGGAGGTTGCATTTTACCAAAGGACAGGTTTTGATATATGATTTCCAGGACATCAGTAGTTGCAGAAAAGTTTTCTGTTTGGTACAGTTGCTGAGAACTATAAATCACCTTTTGGAGGTGATCCATGTTAATGAATAAGAATCACAGATTACGCAAATGATTCTTGAACATCCTCTGGTTACTTTTTAATAAGATTAAGGTGGACGTTTTTAATTAAGAGGGATCAGTTATCTCGTCTATGAAGAATTATAGAGGGATCAGTTATCTTGGCTATAAAAGATTATAGCAGTTACTAAAGAATCATGTTTCACCATGATGACAAAAAATAGAAGAGAATTACCTCTTGTTGGATGGCATTAGTGCTAAAATCAATCGGTTCTTTACCTGTTAGCAAACCAGTTTGATGCTCTGCCTCATATCACTTTGGAGGGATCTATTCAGAACTGTGTGCTTTTGTGTACACTTAGATGGACAACATGCATGTCTCCTTTATGAGAGGTTTAGCAGCCTCTCTGCTTTTTCTGAGCCAGTAAGCATCTGTGTTTATGTTGGTTTGGGATTGTTTCCTCAAGATCAACAAGAGGAGGAATGCTTTATTGATTTGAAAAAAGTCAAACAAACAAAAAAAAACCTGGTTATTTTGTATGTACATATTAAAATATACATAAAATATGTATAATAAAATATTATACATAAAAAATATATATTTGTATACCTTTTATTATTTATTTATTTATTTATTATTTATTATTATTTTACTTTTATTCAAAGGTGAAATTGTACTTAGTGTATTCCTATCCTACACAGGCAGCACATGTGCTTTTCTTTTCTCCTTGTTCTTCTACACCCCACAGCATAAGGACCTCTGAGGACCTTGCTTGTTCCTCTCTGGTCGAGATAGAATTCTATTCAACTGTGTGAACTTCTGTGTTTGTTTTTGACACTTGTGCTGACCATGCATTCACTGGGAGCTGTAAAATGTATTGCTTTGTAATCAGTGCGAACACAGAATAGCATGAAGGAGAGGAAGATGCATTTCTCTTTCAAGGTACTTCATGTGTACGTGCACTGCTGTATAACAAGCTTCTGATTGAGTGGAAAACTAACGCAAATGACAAAGCACGTGTCTCAAAAGCAACTTCAGAGAGATAAAATAAGTGGATCTTGGGCTGATCAGCTGGACTCTACTGCTTTCATATCTGGATAAATAAGAAACTTTCAGTAATTTCAGTATGTATTTCTCTCTGGATCTTTACATGCTGGTTGATTGCATGTGGCTCCTATATGCTTGGCAGTCAGCTGACACATTTATCCGGTGCTTCAAAATGCAGATGTCTGACAGTAATCAGTGACTAATGCAAAACAGCTGAATCTAAGGGCAAGATTAACTTGCAACTTCCTCCTCCCCTGTCTTTTAATACTAGGTGCAATTTTAATTCTTTTTCCTGATATTATGTATCTTAATTTTTCTCTTGCGCTTCCCAAAATATTACAGCAATGCTCATATTTGAATTTTTTTTTTAATCGTTGGTATTTTTCAGCTAAAAAATACGGTATATATACCATTCCAGCCAACAAATCTTGATTTTATTTTCCATGTTACAGATAAGTGGATTATTTCAGTAAAATGTTGAAGTCGCTGCACACAAACAGTAGCTTGAGCATAAGGTCCTTGTAACTTTTCTACAAGACAGTAGATGATCAAAAATATTGAGCACAAAATGTAACAAATGAAGACTGATAATAAGTTGTGTCCTAGAGCTGCAGAGTGAAACATTACAGATGTTACTAATCTCCAAAACCAGTGATGTGAACATATTCTAAAGTTGAAGTTTTATTTAGATTTGCTTACATTTTTAAACTTTTTTTGCTTCACATTTTTCTTTATGTTCAAGATTTTTTCACAGTAAAATGTATTTACTCATCAATTTCTGTAATCATCTGCAAAGAAGTTATGTTTATTTTTGCAAGAGCTTGACAGTTAAAACTTTCAAACTGTATTACACTCTTCCCCAGTATTTTCGGTGCATTTCTGAGTATATTGAAGTTTTCACAGTGTAGTTCTCATATGTCAGTGTAGTTTTCGTATTTCATTGTCCCACAGAAGCATGAGAATGATAGCTTTTAGCATAGCATACATAGCTTAAATTCAGACATTCATTTCTGTCCTTAGTTTCAACATTTAACTTCCATCTGTTCTTCTCCCTTTTTTTCTTTCATTTCCCTGTTTCCGTTTTTCCTCATGCTATGACATAAAAGTGGTTGCACTGAAAAGACTGCCCTTTTTGAGGAACAGACCGAAGGAAAAAGACAAAATGAAGGCCTTCTACCGTCGCTCCATGTGTAAGACTTTATGACAGTTCAGCTTCTCTCAAATGGCTACACTGGCTTCCATGACTAATTTTTCACTAACCTCTCCCTGGACTGCGCTGTATTTTTCCTCCTATTTTGCAATGTGCCAGTCCTGCTACAATACAAGGAGCTGGAGCTTTTTGCTTTTTTTTTGCCTTTTTTTTTTTTTTTCCCTAAACCTCAGCACTGAATACTTTATGTATGTGCACACACACACACACACACACACACACCCCTGCACATTCAAATACACAAACACACACACATACATATATATATTCAGTGCATTGTGACTGCATCTATTTGTATACAGTTGCCTATATACACATGTCTCTGTATATAAATTGACAGTGCACTGTGTTAACATAAATAGTTCTAAATTGCACATTCACCAGTTTTTTGTTAAGAAATCACTGTATTTTTTTGTTCAAAAGAAAGTGTAGAAAAAATAGTGCAAGGCTGTATGGTGGTCTGTCACTCTTCTAGTATTCATCAGTTGTTGTTGCCAAAATGTTGTACTGATTTATTTTATTTTATTTTTTAATGAGGGGTGGACAATTTCCTCTAGTTTTGTGAAATGAAGGTGAATATCATCAGATGTCATCTTTTTCAGATCCTTTTATTTGTTACTATGTAAAATATAGTATCCCTGCAGTAACCTGCACTGTACAAGGATCCCGTATCATTGTTGACATTATCTTGTATCAGCACCTCTGCTCATTTTATCCTTATTCATTCCATTTTATCATTGCAAACCGCAGATCAAAGCTTCTAACCTGTATATTATGTATCATTGCAGCGCAAGCATGGCAATTATACCTAATAAAACCGGTTTCTAGAACCATACTGAGCTGAAAGAAGTCTCTGACTTATAACACTTTTCATTCATTGAGCTGATTGCATGTCATAACACGGATGATCTTGTGTTTATATCTTCCAGTGTTCAATGCGCTTTAATGCTTAGAAAACTGTCAAATGTTTTGCAATACAAAGTAAGAACAGAAGCAAATACATTGACCATGCTGATCATTTGCTTTCATTTGCATCCCAGCCATGAATGACCTGGTGCAGTCCATGGTCCTAGCAGGAGGACAATGGACAGGTAGTTCTGAGCATCTGGAGGGTCCTGATGATATATCTACGGGTAAAAGGAGAAAAGAATTGGGAGCTATGGCCTTCTCTACTACAGCTATCAACTTTGCAACTGTCAACTCTTCTACAGGCTTCAGATCCAAGCAGTTACTAAATAATAAAGGTATAGGTAGAAGCTTTTTGCACCATGATTTGACTCTGTATAACAACAATTTCATGTAAATATTGGTTTTACTTAATGTTTTAAGTTTTTCAGCAAAAACAAACCTTAATAATTGAGTTGCAGTGCTAAGATACTGAATAGGCTTAATCAATGTGGTTGTAAAATGTTTCAGGATTTTTCCTACAGAATGTTACCTAAGTAAAAATGGAGTGGTTTGAAAAATATTGTAATGTATTTTACAGATGATAAATATTTCAGTGATCTTTAATTCTGTTTTATTTTACATCTTGTTTTATGTCTCTTTGTGTAGATACTACATCGTTTGAAGATGTAAGTCCACAAGGTATTAGTGATGATTCTAGTACAGGATCACGAGTTCATGGTAAGAGGTGAACTTTAATTAAATTAATTAAGGATAAATTATGTGAATGTTAACAAAGTTTGCAAAAGTGAATGGCATCATGACAAGTGAGCATGCTTTCTGTGATTTGCCTATCTCTTGAATGTATAGTGTCATTTCTTCAGATTATTCTTTTCTTTCTTAACTACTACATCAGATAGATGTTCTATATCTCTAGTAGAAAGTATCTGTGAAGTGCATCTGAACAGGATCAAAACATTTTCCCTTTAAAAATGTATCTGAAGTTAATAGTAAAATAAAAGAAGTTAAAATTTCAATCCTAGAAAATAAATAATGCAAATCTGGCCTGATTTTTCAATGTTTGTTCAGTGAAACCTAAATTTGTTATGTACTGTATTTTATAAAATCATTACACATTCCTTCAAGCAAAACTATAAACTGAAACCTATCGTAGATTATTTAGAAATGAAATTTTAACCCCTCTATAAATACTTAAATTAGTATGAGCAACAAACATTTGTTAAGATAGTAACGGTGCATCTCCCTTGTATTGGATAGGAATACAGGACATTATCTGTGCAGATGCTCTTGCTCCTCCTGTTCGTGGCATTTCAACAATGTGCAAGGTTCCTTGTCAAATCTGTTGTAAGTGACCTAATCTTGAGTAGCTTTCTGCATGCCCATCCTTTCATCTGTAAAATCCTGGTTTCCCACTAACCAGTCGGTTTCAATTCTAAATGTACACTGTATTTTTCTTTTCCTCTCCCTTGTACCTCACTATTCCTGTAGTGCCCTTTTCTAAAGTGTCCTCTTGGACTGCCTGGAAATCCCTTCGCTTTCTGATCTGTAAGAAATCACTTTGTTGACGATGGGCATGCTCAGCCTGTGAAATGGTGCATGATTCCTGCCTCTGAGCATTCTGTGATCAGAATGTAAAGGTACCATGTCATCGCTCAAATTTTGTTCATCATGGTGTCTCCTGGTTTTCCATTTAGCTTCCAGACCAGCCAGCCTTGATAGTGGCAGAACATCCACTAGCAATAGCAATAACAATGCTTCGCTCCATGAAGTCAAAGGTATGCTGTAGGTGAATTTACATACATGCTTCATTATTTTCTCTGTAAGATCATCTAAATAGGTTGAAAAAACCCAAACAACCAAAAAACGCCTGCAGTGCACCACAGCGTGTTTTCCTTTGAGCATCTGACAGCCTTCATTCCCCGAACTGGGAAAGGAGACAAGAATTAAATAGAACTAATGTTTGTAATTAATATTAAAAGAATGATATTACTATGTAAGTTACAAGCTATTCTAAACCAAACCTAACTGAAGTAACGATGTTAAAAAAAACTTCCCTCCAAATTAGTTGAAAATCACTTATTTTTAAGCAGAGATGTTGCTCCATTTCTTTTTTTCTCCTAGCCTTGTACCACATGTGCGCTGCTGCTGTGAAACTGTATCACGTACAACAGAAACCAGACAAAATGGCATGTGTAATACCATCCTGGAAACTTCTGTATTCTGTTTTTAAAAGATTAATACTGTTCCTGGATTTAGCAATATTCTCTAAATTTCACACGTTACAAGCCTTGATCTATTTTTGTTTAGAATGGCCATTCTAGCTGGAGACCATTGTACATACTCGGCTAGAACACTGGCAGCTCAAGGCTTCATTTAATATTCATGGCTTGCATTTATTAAGCAGCATCGATTTGTTAGAAAATTTAGAAATGAACGCTAGCTTGAGATATTTATTAGTTTCTGTTCTGTCTGTTGGATTACTTGCTTCTGTAAAAGATTATTTTAAGTACTTGATGCCCCAGTTTCTATACAGTAGAAATTTCTGCTGTAAACTACTGATCTTTCTTCAAGCAATTTAATGTCTTAGGAGTAACACGAAGTAGGAAATACTTGATTACTCATCATGGTTTTTTAAGCCATTCACAATTATTGAAAAATAAAAAGAATTGGTGTTTTGGGGATTTATTTTGCATTTAATGCCATATGCTTCCTTAAGGTCACAGTTGTAATAAAACAGAAGCAGTGGCAGAAGCTGTTAGAGAAGCAGCGTTCCTAAGTAGTTCATATTGAAGAACCATGTTAAGAAAGTATTTTCTTGCCATTCCATCCTTTGTATTTCATTTAACATAAAACTCATTAATAGCATATTAGCATGTGTGCCTCACAGTAACACTGAACAAGAGCAGAGGTGTGACTTCAGCCTCTAGAAATACCAAATTATGTAGATGGAGGCCCAGATTAGAAGTGAAAGTTAGGTTTTTTTACTCGGAAGCTATCGTACCATGTTTGAAGAGCTGTAAGAGGTAAGTCAGGGGAGTGCAATTGTGTTAATACTGTATTTGGCTTGAGTGAAAAAGGACAACTGGATTTTTTACAATTATAAATAAAATTGCTGTTAACTGAATCTGATAATGTTCCAGATTTGACTAAGGTTATACTGTTGAACAGGTTTCATGTGTTTTTCTTCTGAAATACTTAATACCATTTACCTCAAAAGCAGGTGCAGTGAACAATCAAAGCAGGCCGCAGAGTCACAGCAGCGGAGAGTTTAGTCTGCTACACGAACATGAGGCGTGGTCCAGCAGCAGCAGCAGTCCTATTCAGTATTTGAAAGGTCACACAAGGTCTAGTCCTGTGCTCCAGCAAAGAACACCTGAAACACTGGATAGTCGTGGAAAACAGATCAAAAGTGGTTCTCCTGGAAGTGAAGTCGTTACCCTGCAACAGTTTTTAGAAGAAAGCAACAAGAGTACCTCAAGCGAGGTTAGTTCAAAAACTGTTTTAACTACATACGGGCACAGAATGAATAGAAGACTTAGAGTAGAATAGCTTTACAACTGCATGGAGACACTAGTTACACCTGCATTAAGAAGTAGTGTGGACTCTATCCTTATAAACTGTACTTGCTGTTTTACACATAAAATCATTTGGAATTTCACAGTGTGACACCTCCTGGGTTACAGAATTAGGTAAGAAAGTCAATCTCTACTGCACAAAATTTTCTGGTTTACTGATGCATGGTACACTCATCAGAGTTCACATGGAAAGCCGTAAACTCAAAGTAGGTGTACTTTTCTTCTTCCAGTTCAGCCCTTGTCTTCAATCTGTCTTGCATCAACAGGAAGGAAGATGCTTTACTTTGTTCTCTGAGGAGAGAGCCTTGTCTGCTTCGGTTGCATCTTTTTAACTTTACTTTGAAAAAAACCCCTGACTCTGGAGCTCACTGAAATCTGAGGGGAAAAAGACAAAGAGAACATTTCTCTAAATGAGTGATAGTTTGTTAGAAGCCCAAAACCACCTTGTCTCTGCTAGTATTCTAATTTCTTCATTGCTAGTTCTTGAATAGATCTGTCTTAAGCCAAGAAGCAAGTCAGTTACTGTGACTAAGACCTATCAAGAGTAAGGATCAGACTCCACCTATTTTTAACAACACAACTGAAATTGAAAAATACACATTCACAGATTAATTGGTTGGGGTAGTCTGGAGTAGTGACTTGAATCTTGACTAAATATCTGGATTTTTTTTTGGTAGGTACTACAAATGACCTCTCACCTATGGTCTATCTAACAAGGATTTTTGGGTTTTAAACATATTCTTAGATACTCTTCCAGCAATAGAAATAAAAGAAACCACCTGAGTCATCGAGTCTAGTTCACTGCTATTCATGGATCCCAGAATCCCTTTCATAGCATCACTGAATTGTTCAAGTTGGAAGCGTGTTCAAGAGGTCTCTTTCCACTCCTCCGCCAGAGCATTTCCTTAATGCTCTGAGCTTAATTCTTTCTGAATTGTCTCTTTTACCATTTTGAAAAAAAAATGAAATCTTGCTCCACTGAGATTGTGAATAGTACTCACCTAAACTTTTTTTTTCAAGATCTGAAGTCTTTTCTCCAAAAAGAGATATTTGAGAGCTGTCCAGTCCCAATTTAGGCCTTAAGGGTGCCTAAAGGTTATGTGCTCTGTATTACTTTCTGAGATGGTTTTTTTTGTTTGTTTGTTTTGTCTTTGAGTGTGTAGAGAGTATGGAGAATTTAAGAATTTAAGGTCTGTTGAGTTAATCAGTATTACAAGAGCAAATTCCAGATAGTTATGATCTGTCTGACACCTAGTTGTCAAAGTACTTGCTTGTAGGCTGTACAGAAAACTCCTGAGTACGTACCACAGATGTTTAATACTGCTTTTAGATCTGAGAAATTAAAAAAAAAAAACAAACCAACTTTTTAGAATTCTGCTTTACTTATATCCACAAAGATTGCTTAAGAAAAGGTCAGAATTACAATTTATAGATTCCTAAGTTGTTTCATGTTTTTGACAGATGAAATCTACAAGTGAAGAGAATCTTTTAGATGAAGTCATGAAAAGCTTATCTGAGTCTGCTGAGCTGACAGGAAAGGACAAGCTAAGAAAGCCATCTGCTGGGTGTGGTATTGTGAGATCATTGAGTGTAAAAAATACAACTGATTTCTCAGATGGACGATCCGTTAAACCAGAACAACTTGGAAGGCCCAGCCTCCGTAAAACTGAAGATCCTAACTTTACTAGCTCTCCAATAAAATTTACATCAGGTGCTCAAGGGAAGGCCAGATCAGTTAAAGAAAAGGTACAAGCACCTGTATCACAGCGACAACCAAGAGATTGCAATCCTTACGCTACCTTACCTCGTGCAAGCAGCGTGATTTCTACGGCAGAAGGAACTACTCGAAGGACAAGCATTCATGATTTTTTGTCTAAGGACAGTAGGCAACCTGTATCAGTTGATCCAGCACCATCCACCGCTGACAGAAGTGTTCCATCGACCTCTAGTGAGTACTCAGCACACCAGTTATCCTCTAATTTTTTTCACTGTGTGGCTTACAGAGTAGATTGTGTTCCACAGAGCCATGCAGCTCACAGAGTTAAACCACGTAATTTAGGATGTAGCTCTGATGTGCCTAAGACCGCAAGGATGGAAAGGTCAAATTTCCATGAGAGAACTTTGCTAAGCACAAGTGTGTTTGATGATAAAGTCAGTAAATCTGGTAATAATGACAGCACAGGGGCATTGACTGTGGCTCAGCCGTTTTTATCCCTTAACACTGAATTAGTCAGTAATATAAGTGGATTGCCTCAAAGGTTGACATCAAAAAAACCTGATCAGGCAAATCTGTCAGCATTTAGATCAGTACCAAAAAATCAAGAACAGCCTTCTGCTAATCAGGAATCTGATCATAGTGACCCACAGTCAGTTCCAGCTAGTGAATTTGTTCCCACCACCTTTGTAAACACCAGTGAGGCCGAACCCCCGCTGCTGGTTTCTGAAGATACCACAACTGTGTGGTATGAGTATGGTTGTGTATGATAAGGAAGTTGTGGTATTAAATATATATATGCCTAGTCTAATATAACATTCTTCTCAATTCTTCTCAATGTCCACTGGATTTAGAGAAAATTTCACTACAATGAAAAAACAATTTTATGTTAGATCTGTGGGTTGTTGTTTTCTAAGAACAATGGCATAGGGCTCAGTTGTGTATTCTGGCATGTTTGAATGTAAAAGTGTAACCTCACCAAAGTTTGCATGAAACATTAATTGCACTGTATATATTTTGCATGCCTTTAAAAGTCTTTATAATACAAGCTATATTTTTATTTGCCACGCATTACAAACATTTTGGTTTGTCCCTGTGTGTTACTGAGTGCATGTTACTCCACTTGCATGCTGCATTGACAAAGCCGGCACAGGGAACAACATATTTTTCTAGTACAAAAATGGTACTTTTCAGCTGTGCTTGTGCTTTCAGATTTATCAGAAACACATTGATGATGTACTGAGAGTAAAAATACTCCCCCCACACACACAGCTTTCCATCAAAGTGAGATACTAATGAAGAGAAGCCTTTAGAGATACTGCAGTGTCTTACTGTTTTCTTTTATGTCATGTCCTGGCCTAAATGCACTTTGCACAAGGAAGAAGTTATAGCCCAATGATTCAGTGCCTCTGGCTTGCAAACTAAGTGTGAATTACTGTTCATACTTATTAAAATATTTGAGCATTGATAAATACAAAGACCGTTCATAATCTTAAACATAAATGCTAATTCTTATGAAGAGGTAATAAATAGTCCCATGATACGCAGCACTTGTAATGAACAAATGACCTTTCCCACCTCTTCCCTTCTGTCTGCTTTGTCTTTCCACCTCTGGTGCCAAACGTGGTGAAGTGTATGGTTTTATTAGGAGTCAAAGAACAGAGTTATATGAGACTCCTTGTGATACGTGGTAATAAAAAGCAGTATTGATGGTGGTGGAAATTCATTTTTTCTTAATAGAAGTAACACTAATATAATAGAAAACAAGGATGTAACAACAGAAAAAACTGTTAACACAGTTAAATAAAATAAAAAAACCAACCAAAAAATTGCTATCAAAGTTATGGGAGTATAGGAATGCTTAAGCAAATAACTCATTAAAACCCACGTGACCAGTTGAAAACTAATTACCTAATATGCCTCTGTCTCTGCAGTTATTTGAAACTTCTCAATGGTAAATATAAATAGAGATTAAAATTGTATTGTACTTAAACTGTAATTAGATGAGGCTTTAGACATTAGCACTTTCTGCCGGAGGAAATAGTTACTGACAGTTATTGTAGGCCAAAGTTACATAAGCTGTACAAAACATGAATGAAAAGATATCTAAAATATAAAAAAACATTTAAAATTGAAAATAAACATTGAAAATAATGAATGTCATATTCTGATTTCTACAACTGAATTCATTTTGCCATCAGTTTTCTGGCAGTCATGGCACTACTCCGTTGGCTGAACCTGAGTGGTTAGTGCTGCGGAGCCACAGCTCCCGAAGGGAAGCAGCAGCAGGCGTGCTGGCTGTTAGTCTTTATGGTCTGTGTTTCCTACAGGAGAATCACTAATCCCAGTGCTCCAGCTGCATTTCGAGATGGGGTAAAAGAGTGAGCGGAGAGGGTTGGATGTTTCACAGATGTTCTGTGGAGGTTAAAATGACAGTTTGAAATGTCAAGCTGCCATCCTTTACCGTATCTGGAGGCAGCCAGTATTATTGGGCTGATAAATTTCTCACTCCGATGCTGGGGGGTGTTGGGGCTTGATGATCTGAAAGGTCCCCTCCAACTCTGACCATTCTATGGTTAAAACAGCTTCTCTCTTAAGCCCAAAGGGCTTCAGAGTAACTGAGTGTTAGTGTCTTTGAGTACCAGTGTCTCAGGTCCTCTGCGGGACTTTAGACTAACCTTGTCTGGCTCAAGCTACTGTTTTGTATTGTTTTATAAAGTTGCAATGAATTACATTTCAGTTATAATAATTGATAATAAATTTTTGTGCTCCTGTTCTTGCTCCATTCAGTTCAGCTGCAGCAGCAGAAGCACGCTTCTAGAGACTTTTTAATGTCTCTGAAAAATAAATTGTCAACGTTTGTTCGTTACACACGAAAGAAAAAAAAAGTCTTCGTGTACAGAATTACTTTCTTTTTTCCCTCCACCTTTTTTATCTTTGTGTTTTAACGCTGTACATATCGTGGATGTCTCTTTTGGGCTGTGCTCAACTAGTAGAAGGACCTGTGACATTGTTTTCAGACTCCGTCACTGCTGCTTCTCCGCCATTCACATGGCTGGCTGCGAAAGACACGAGGCACTTGCTGGGTTCTTGGTTCTTGTTGCATTTAAAAACTGTGTTAAGACTTTGCATGGTAATTAGAAACACTAAATATGCGACTGCTGATCAAAAACGTTTTGCTGTTCAGGCTCAATAATTTGCTTGCAGTTCAAGGTTTGCTCAGTGCTTTGCTAAGTGGACAGTACATCGAGATGCTGCATTTTGCACGTTCAGGCTGTTGCATGCAAAGATAATTTTCTGTTTGTGAACATTTCTGCCAGTGCATAGCAAGGAAAAAAAATGCAAAGATGAGTTACGTTCTCTGCTAGTTTCAGTCAGTCTTGGTTACATCTGATTATTTCTTTTCCTTTTTCATACAGGCAGAATTTTAGGGTTAGTGTGTCTAAAAAAGTATATCTGATTGGGGCTTTGAAAATAATGCCTGGTTATTCTAAGTGCTAAGATGAATTCTAATGAGTGTGGTTGAGTAGACATGTCCAGTGAGTTTCTTCTATCCCTCTTCTCTGTCCTTTCCTCTAAAAAAAAGTGTTTATATATCTTTTTGCTCTACTAATAAGTAGGATATATTTTAATGCATGAGGGGTTTTTTTCATGTCCTGATAAACACAATGAATAACATTAAATGCTTTTCTCTGCAGATGTGGAAGCTATCCCAGAAAGCAGAAATTCAAAAAGCAGGTCTAGGGAGCAACAAAGCTCCTAATTCTATTACCCACTACATGAGATGTGGGCCAAGTGGTGAGTTTCCTGCCCAAAATGTAAATGAGATGAATTTCATTTACAACAAACTAACAGCATTACATATAAGAACAAGTGCACATTGCATTAACCAGATGTAAATACTGCTTGCTCAGCTGACCTCTAGCTTGCTTATTAGTTAATGCAGAACAGTTACTTTGCCTGTGCAGGCAGGGAACATCATCCCATTTAGCTTTTCACCTGAAAAAAATTACATTTACTTTTCAAACGTCTTGAAGAAAGTTCAAAGAAATCACATTAAGAAGTAATATTGAAGTCAGTTCTTAGAAAGGGACAGACAAATCTAAAAGAATAGTTTAACAAACCATATAAAGTATTCTATACTATAAGGAAACTGCCTTTTTATAAAGCTTGTCTTTGGCATTCTGTCCTTCTCTTGACTTCATTAAAACATCCTTGATGCATGCTGTTAGTGCTGTTAGTTCTGTTAGTGACTTAACTCTGTATTTTATACTTCTGCACTTTAAGCTTTTCTTATGTTCTTTTCTCTTTCTGCCTTTCAACTGAACACAGAGAGAAAAGTGTCCTTCAGTATCTCAGTGTGAAGTGAAGCCTTTATATCTGAAGTAACAAGACAGCGACTGTAGGAGTCATTAATAAAAATTTAAGGGAATTTTTTACATTCTTCGTGACTAGAGCAGGCAAGAAATAAAAACCTACCTACCTTCCTTCCTTCCTTGAATCAAGGAGCTCTACTGGAGTCTACTGCCGAAAATTTGTAGATGGTCTTAGGAATTATTGCACATTGCACTGTTAAAATCTACTGAATAAAGGACAGTTCTCATCTCCCTAAGGACCAAGAATTTTAAGGTCTCAAGAATTACTCCAGGAAAAAAAAAAAAACAACACTTCTTTCATCTTCTGTTTATGAAATTAGCCACTGATTTGCTTAAGCTTCTGCTAATAATTAGCCAAACCCCCCCATAACTAGCAGTTTATATTTACTTCTGTAAATCTAAAAGAAATGCTGTAGTATTTTGTTGAAATTGACTGTATATACAGATACAAAAACCTCCCAGCTTACTGGCACTTCACTGCCTTATTTGGTTAGCGTAATCTGCATGAAATTGCTCTCTAAAAAGTTTATGCTGATTTTTGTTGCATACTGCAGGAGAAAAATTTGTTTACATTTATGAAAAAGTTGGATAACTAACAAAAGTGGGAGTCATGGGATAATGGTGTTATATAGAAATTGTTTGTCATTTGTGTTTTTCACATTCCTGAGTTATTCTGCATATACGTGTTCAGATGTTTCTGACAGGAAGTTGTCAGGTATGATTTTTCTATAACTTTTATTTTAATATAAGACTGTTTCCAACAAATGGCATTTCCAGGCTAAGACTGTCTTAGGATGTTTCTGTATTGACTGTTTGGTTGTTTGGGTTTTTGTTTTTTTTTTTTCTTTCGACATGAGTGGATTGTGGCTCAGGAGGTTTCTTGATGGCAAAAAGAAATGTAAATAATATCATATGCATTTTACAATCAGTTCCCCTGAAAGGTTATCTTTTATTAGTAAGATATGTTTTGTTCATTGCCGATTGATATTAAAGTCAACAAATGTTACTGGTACATTCAGTGGTTGCATACATTTGTTGTCTGGAAAGCATTTGCAGAGAGCTCAAAAGAAGTGTACGGGAATTTATAAGCAGATCCAAAATGAGTTAGTGTAATCCTATGGTATTAGAAATCAGTCAGCACGTTTGTATTCCCGTTCCTAAAGGGTTAAGTTACCCGTGTAATCTCCTGGTGTCCGCTCTCCCAACAGGCACCCGCACAAGTCTCACCTGCAGCTCTCTCCATGGGTGTAGGTGTGTGCAGACCCAGGGCCGGGGCTCCCTCGCTGCAGGAGCAGCCGCTTTCCGCAGGCGTGCGGCTCTCACCAGGGTGAGGTCTCAAGCTGGCAGGGGCAGCTGGAACAATAATTTTTTCACTGGAGAGAGAATGCAGTTCAACAGATTCAAAAGCACACTGACAAGTCATTTTTTTCGTTTTCCTGAAATTTTGACAAAAAGGGGAGAAGAGAGTAAAGTTCACTCAGCTTTAGAAGTTTTTCACTGATTTCACTGGAAGCGTGGGGATTTTTGCAGGTTGGCAATCCCAAGAGTGATGGGAGGCCCAGTGCGCTACGGAAAGCTGGCTCCATGCTGGTCTTGCAGGCAGCCTGAGCTCAGTTGCATCTGGAATAGTTTCCTACACCGCAACAGATACTGCCGTGTTTTTGAGGAGGATTCAGGCCGTTCCAGGCTGTGCGGTGACCGCTGTGAGCTCTCCTCACAGGGGCGGGTGGGATGGATGGCAGCGACTGGCAGAGCTGCAGCGTGACGGGCCCGTACCCGGGCGGTTTGTGTGGTCTGCACAGACTCAGAGATCGTGCTGCAGCCCAGGAAGGCTGACAGAGCCCCGGCGTGCGCTGGGAGTCACTATAAGCAATAAGAACCTGGTGTGGAGCCTGGTTTCTGTGCCATCCCTGTGTGCAATATAGGCAGAGTCATAAGGACTGAAGGAAAAGTTGCCTTTACAAAATTTTGTAGGCAGATGCAAAATCTGGAATGCCAGTAGCCCTTTCTGAAGGCATAGCTGTCAGGAAAGAGAACTGAAATGCCATAGACACTTGGAAAATTGTATGTTCAAGCTCGTTTCAGGGTCTGATTGTGACTGGATTCTCCTAGCTCTCTTTGCAACAGAGGACCGATGCATTTTAAGCTATTAAACCCTAACCATTTAGTAGAGTTATTATTTTTAGAAGAACATGTGTGTCTTGAATTAACAGATATAATCTGTAGTGCCAAATGCTGTTTGTATTCACAGAACTGGAGCAGTTGTATGGGTTGAGGTAGATTCTCCGTGACCTTGGGAATTGGGCAAGAGTGGTGTATTGCCGTGACAGCACGGCAGGCGCTTCTCTGGGCGCCCTGACCTGCCCTCACCACATCTGACTTTTTGTGAGCTCAGCTCTTTTCTGTGTTCAGTAAACTGTCCAAGATTGCCTGTCACAACCTCTGCACTTGCTTTTTGCGTATTATTACACTTTCTTAAAGCATCTGTGCAGTCACAGCCAGGGCGCAGTCACAAGCTTTACAGCTGCTGTCGAACTGATAACATGTATTAGAAAGGAACCCCCTCATCTATAAACCAAAGCAAAGTTTCTGTGTATGAGAGAACTGGCAGGAGTCTGAGGGCAGAATTCACCCTGCTGGGTCCTGGCTGTGCCCATCTGGGCCACTGTAACAGAATGTGACCCACTTTGTCTGTATCAGTCAGTACTGAGGCTGGAGTGGGATTTTGGGTTCCACTTGCTAGATAAGCCAAAAGCAGCACCAGGGGCATATTTGCATTTCAGAGGCTGGAATCTGCTTCTCCCAGCAGTTTCTTCTGCAAAGAAGTTTCCGAGCCGAAGAGCAGTCGGGAGGCTCTCTGTGCTCTGCTAACTTTTAAATATTTTCTTTTTCCTTTCTTAATATTTCCAGTCTGTGCCCTAAAAATTAGAACACAATAAAAGCATAAATTTAATGTTGGTTTTCTGACACACAAACTCCGAGGGCGAGAACACAGCAGCTGCTGGAGAGCCTGTGAGAGCGTGCACACAGCTTCTGACCGCGAGGGTTGCCAAATCTGTCACTGCTAGTTCAAGATGACAAGAGGTTGTAGCACTACACAATGTGTACTTTTTATTTGCTTTTCTGATGGTCTGCGGAGGTTTCAGTAACATTCCCAACACCTGTTATTTCTAAACTTTCTCCAAGACATGATGCAGCCTCAACGAAGGAGCTCATGTATGATTTTTAGAGTTAGATGATGTTTATGTAAATAATGCTTTGACATTAATGAAACTGCCTTAAGGGAATGTACCTTGGTGTGAAACAAAACTTACAAAGCTCTTATTTAAAACTGTAATTTCCTTTACATATTGATTTTTTTTAATGTTTGCCATTGTATACATTTATTAATGATGTCATTAAAATGCCAAACCAAATGACTTTTATTCTTATCTTGTGTGTACATTCATACACACTCTTCTGGGACCTGCTGTTGCTGGCAGGCTGTTGGTGTTGAGTGGTGGCGTTGTGCTCAGTGGGTGCTGTGTTCAGTATTGCTTCCGGACGGAAACTCATAAAACTGTAGCAGAGTTTTTCTGGACAGTGTGTTGTTTGTTGTGTGTTGTTTATTTGTGTAGACCCGTGTAGCTTTTAACTATACACCATTTTGATATTATTTTTACAAAAATACACTAATTTCATAAGTAGATACAAAAAGAGTCATTATAGATCTGCCAAATGTAGTATTTGAAGCTTTGATTTTGTTTGGTCATTATTTCTGCCCAGACAAGTCTCAGAATCTCTTCTGAGGACAAACATAGTGCAGATTTCTAAGATTTATGAAGCACAGTAAACTGCTATTGTGCACGTCTCTTTAAAACAATTTTTCACATTTAGAACTTTCTGAATTTAAAAACCTTGACAAGTCGATTTTTATTTTTTCTTTTTCTAAATGATAAAGGATTTTAGGGTACTGCAAAGAAGAAACCTTAAAGGAGAGGAAAAGGGAGCAGCAGGCAGATCTTGTACAGACACTTGTTAGACTGTATCTGCCTATCCAGCTAATTCAGTAACGCCTTTGTCAATCCAGCCAGTGTTCCCAAGTACCAGATGTTCCTTTCAGTCTTTTATTTGATAACAAATACACAATTGCATGTCTCTGGAAATCTTTCTAGTGACTCGTACTATTCATTCCGCATTTTCAGGTCAATTCTTTTCCATTTGGGACAACTGTCATGGTAGGTGGGGTTGCTTTGGGCCCTTCTAAGGCAGAAGGGAGAATTTTTAACTGCTGCATTACGATACATTCTGTTGTTAAGTTCCCAGCTCAGAGAACAGGTGCCAAACCCTTCAGAAATGAAGGAAACCGTGATAAGGATCATTGTGAACTAAGCTGCCTTGCCCTAGAGCAGGCTCTTTCTTTCTGTAGTTAGTGGCAGTTGTTAATTCTCTGGGAGATTTCACTTTCTTAACAGGAGAAAAAAACCCACCCAACACACAAGTGTTGATGTTCTCATAGAACTGTCTCAGCCACATAGAATGAAACTGGAGTCAAATTGGCTCATTTTTGCCTTGTTTTCATTTTGAAGCGTGATCAGTGTCGCATCCTTTAGCGTGATGCAGTAGCAAAGAGTATTCCAAGACTGCAAGTCCTTCTGTGTGTTTTTTCTTCACTCTTCTATATTCTTTGTTTCCATTCTGTCTCAACTTGTGTTCACACTATTTGCTGCCTTCAGGCATACTTTGTACATGACATTTTTGTTAGGCTGTGTTCAAAAGCCCTTCTCCCCATCGTCTTCAGATTTTGTCCCTTACTTTCACTCCTCCCATCTCTGGGTTTTGTGTGGGTACTCGTTGGCATAGTACACGGCCTGGACTTCAGAGACTTTTTGCTGCTTCTGTCTGAAGGGGGTTTTATTCATTTAGGCAGGAGAGGAGAAAGAATTAGATTAGAAATTTAATGTTGAGAATGTACTGTTCTTGTGATAGTACTAAATACATATTCTCTATTGAAAGCCAAAATCAGCCTCCCCTTGACCTCTTAAACACAGGGATGTTTGTACCTGCACTCCCCTTCTTCTGAACGGAGAAGCTCAAGTACAGCTACTCAATGCACCATTCTTCCTACTGCTGTAGTTGCTGGCTGGGGCTGTGGTGGAGGAGCAGGGAAGATGCACATCCTCTGTGGGCTCGTGGATCTTCAGAAACTGCACACAGAAGTTAATACAGTTCTAGGTTTTATTAACTTTCCTCCCAGCTGTCAGCAGGACATAGTACACCTGGTCCTTGGTGCTCTTCTGCCAGGAGGGAGGCAGGTACCGGGCTCACCCCCTGCTCCGCCTCATGGGTCACACCTGTTCCCGGGGGCCTGTGACCAGGAGGATCATTATGTTGCAAGGGGAGGATATTGCAAAAGTGAAAATGCAATTCAAAAACTAGACAATCAACTGTGGTTTCTGTAGGGTAGCTAAGTTGGGTTTTTTCCTGGGTAAAAATAATAAAGCAACGTGTGGTAAGGATAAGTGGGTACAGGTGCACAATTTAGACATCTCTGTCCTGTATGTATTGACAAATACTTTATAACTTTTAAGTTAACTTGTTATTTCTTAATAATGTTCAGTTTAAATCTTCAAGGCCAGTACCACACATGGAAAGTTCCCATTTTATTAATAAACAGTATAACATTATTCAAATAATGCCTTTTCTACTTCTGGTTACTTAATGGTAGATTGCAAACATGTCATGTCTTTTTAAGAATATTCTGTTAAACTTTTAATAACCCAAAGACAGCATTTTTTTCTCACCAGATTATACAATATAAACACAATTGAAAGAATAAAGGAATAAGCTTCCCCCCTCCCCCCCCAGTTTTATTTGCAATGAGACTTTCCCCAGTTTTGCTCTACAAAATTTATGCCCAGTACTAGAAAAGTGAACTTTATCTACTTAATGTCTTCATCAAAATGTATGATGATGGGATCGTGGCCTGTTGATCTCACAAACTTCAAAAAGTCGTCGGGGCTTAAGCCCATGGTTGCAGAATTTGTCATTGGATGAAAATACACCTTTTCGTGGCCGCCTTCCAGGAAACCAGCATCCAGCACAAATGTCACATCTCCCTGGTCACAGAAGAGGGCGAGGGGTGTTGCACAGCCCTGGCCCACTTTTAGCTTTTCCAGCATGGCCTTTTCATCAGCAAATCTTAGGTTTCCACTTCCAACACCCAGTTTTTTAGCAAGATCATTTAAATTGACTTGCCTGTTGTGCAGAACAGTCACGAGCCAGAACCCTTTCTTCTTTTTGTCTTTAAGAAATAGGTTTTTACTGTGAGCTCCCTTCATGTGTTGGACATGGGGCATCATTTCTTCAACAGTGAACACCTGGAAAATATAGTCAGGGTAGTGTGAGACTTTTTACCCTTAGACTTCTAGTTGTGCACTGGCAGGTATCTTTTGTTAAATAGTCAAGAAATCCTCAATGTTATACACAGGCTCGAAATGTACCCTTTTATAAGGACATTTTAAAGGAACACAAATAAACAGTGACATGTGGCTCCTGCCCACTTTCCAGATTATTTCTGGAAATATTTCTGTTACAAGAAAAGCACATGAAGTTCAACCAAGCCAAGTGCAGGGTCCTGCAATTGGGATGTGGCAACCCCAGGCACAAATACAGGCTGGGCAGAGAATGGCTGGAGAGCAGCCCTGAGGAGAAGGACTTGGGAGTGCTCCTGGATGAGAAGCTCCCCAGGAGCCGGCAGTGCGCGCTGGCAGCCCAGAAACCAACCCCAGCCTGGGCTGCAGCAAAAGTGTGAGCAGCAGGGCCAGGGAGGGGATTCTCCCCCTCTGCTCTGCGCTCCTGAGACCCCACCTGGAGTCCTGTGTCCAGCTCTGGAGTCCTCAACACAGAAAGGACATGGAACTGTTGGAACAGGTCCAGCGCAGGGCCACCAAGATGATCAGAGGGATGGAGCAGCTCTGCTGTGAGGACAGGCTGAGAGAGCTGGGACTGTTCAGCCTGGAGAAGAGAAGGCTCCGGGGAGACCTTGGAGCAGCCTTCCAGGATCT
This sequence comes from Thinocorus orbignyianus, assembly GCA_013400375.1. Taxonomy (NCBI): domain Eukaryota; kingdom Metazoa; phylum Chordata; class Aves; order Ciconiiformes; family Thinocoridae; genus Thinocorus; species Thinocorus orbignyianus. The sequence goes on from VXBW01006208.1 coordinate 952,576, forward strand.
GAAGGGAGCTCCAGGAGAACTGGGGAGGGACTGTTTGTCAGGAAGTCTAGTGACAGGACGAGGGGGAATGGTTTTAAATTGGAAGAGGGGAGATTTAGATGAGATACCAGGAAGAAGTTCTTTGCTGTGAGGGTGGTGAGGCGCTGGAACAGGCTGCCCAGAGAAGCTGTGGCTGCCCCATCCCTGGAGGGGGTCAAGGCCAGGCTGGATGGGGCTTGGAGCAACCTGGTGTGGTGGGAGGTGTCGCTGCCCAGGGCAGGGGGGTTGGAACTCGATGACCTTTAAGGTCCCTTCCAACTCTAACCACTCTATGATTCTAAGAATATTCCACTTAAAAATGGAAAAAAGGCAGCCCTTACAGCACTACGTTTTGCAGATCCACCCCAGGCAGAGTGGAATGACGTGGCGTGTGCGCCTTTAACTGAGAGTGAAAGGAATTTTGGAAAGCGCCCTAGACGCTGGCAACTTCGTGGTGGAGAAACGCATGGGCCACATAGCTCCTGAAACTGCCAGGGAACTGAGGGGGAACGGGTGATGTGGGGCGACGGGGTGAACTGCCCGAAAGAACCAAAAAGCACTCGGTCGGGCCGGGCGTAGGTCCACGTGGCGAGCAATCCCACATGGAGAATTATGCTGAAACACAAGCCCTGGAGCCGGCTCCGAATTTTATTTCCGGATTCAAGAAGGACCCGGAGGATGCCAAGAGAGAGCGGTGGCGGGGTCCCTACCTCGGGGTGCTCGGCGGTGACCGCCGCGATGCCCAGCTCCCGCAGCCGCTGCCCCAGCGCCTCCCGCAGCTCCGCCGCCGCCATCGCCCCGCCGCCGGCAGCGCCGTCCGGCGGCGGGCGGGCCAGGGGAGGGGAGAGGAGAGGGAGGAGGAGGAGGAAGATGAGGAG
>VXBW01006208.1:955657-978006 GCA_013400375.1 Thinocorus orbignyianus
GCCCTCGCGCCTGCGCAGAGAGCGTGCGTGCGGCGGGCAGGGAGGGCGGAGCGGGGTGCTCTCTGTGAGGAGGGGCGCCCTGTGAGGGTGGCGGGGGCGAAGGCGGGCGGGGGAACGCTGGTTTGTGGGGGTTCGGCGGCGCCGCAGCCCCGCTCGCACCAGGGTGGGGCGGTGGTTGGTGGTGGTGTCCCCGGCGGGGAGCGCGTTGTTTTGTGGTGGAGGCCGACCGCGATGTGCAGTGCGGGTCAGAGGGGTGCGACTCTGCGGGCCGCCGGTGGGGCGGCCCTTTGCCGGCAGCAGACTTGCGTGGGTTTCTCCTCTGTCAGCTTGCCCGCCCTCGCCTGGCTCTTATGTCAGCTTGCCGTGCTGCCGCGGCCTGTAGCAGCCGCGCAGGGTTCCTGGGCTTCAACCGGTTCAGCTCCCTTAAAGTGTTCTGTGGTAGCGGTTGCTGGCTGGTTGGTTGGGCTGGCTCAGTCTGTGGTCTGCTCGCTTCCTGCAGGTCTCCGGGTAGAGGAGAGCTTTGAAAGGGGCCGCAGGCGTTCTGAGGGGAATCCGTAGCCTCTCAGTCGCTCGGAGCTGCTTGGGAGATGGTACAAAGCCACCTGTGGGACAAGTCGTAGAAGGTACGGAGAATGGCCCTGCTGAGCAGGAGGGCAAAATAAGCAGCTCTGAACAAGGAGAAGAGTTCCAATAGGAGACTTTTGTACCGGACAGTTAGCAAAATGACTCAAAGTTAAGATGGTTAAAACAAGATGTGAGATGATCTGATAGAAGCATCTTGGAAAGCTTATTTGCTAAAGCCAGGGTTTAGCCTCAGAGGACATCTCTGTCCACATGTCAACACTGGTATTACTACGTTGCTGCAGGCTTTCAATGCTGGTATGTGCTTGTGGAAGTGGTGTTTTGCAGATGTATTTTACTGGCTTGGAGAGGTAGGTTGCACCTGGATAACTCTACCAGTATAGCACGGGGAGTGCAAATGTGTCTCTTTTTCTGGGTAGCATCTGAAAACTGAAAATGAGGACTTTAGAAGTTTGTATTAAAGGTCAGTGGAGATAGGTGAAAGATACGTAGGCTGTGGCAATCTGTGTGTCTGTGGTGGGACAGTAAAAAAGGTGAAACCCTTCAGGAAACTGAGAAACTGGAACAGTTACCATATAGTTCAGTTTCTTCAGCATTAAAAAGCCTGTTTTCAAACAATAACATTTGTGCCTTGTGTGCCTATCGGTATTATCATATGAAAGCGTGTCTTCCAGCTTTGAGACTGATTTCAATGTGTCCTTTGTGTTTTCAGTGAGGAAATGAATCGAGGGTTAATTCTGAAGTTTGAAAAACTGGTCCAGTTACGTGGTGCTTGCCGGCAGCTGTGTACTCTGTCCTGCAGAAGAGTTAACAGAGCACAATGGAAGCCTGTGCAGTCATCTGCGCCTCCCGTGTGGTCTGTTCTTCTGTACCCACAGTTCTGGCAAAAAGACAAATTAATCAGTATTACCTTATTGCAACACAGACATCTAGCTACAAAGGAGGTAATTAACAAAATCCAATAATCTCTGGTTTTCTGTGAAATTTCAAAGTACAGGAGCTCAGTATAAGCATTTTAATTACACACACACACAAAAAAGAGCTTTATTACTGCATATAGAGAAGTTGTTGTAAATTTAGTAGACAAAATGTACTTAATGTATGACTACATTGTGACACCCTCTCAAATATTGACTTAAAGTGCCTATACCAGCAGCATCATGAGTCTTGCAGAGGCAGGAGGAAATTATCACAAACAAAAATGAAATTTATTTTGTTGAATTTTTTTTCCCCCTTCTTTTGAACAATTAAAAATGAAAAAAAAGGATTTAGTGTCTTATACTTTTAAAATATCCAGTAGGATCTGCTAAGTCATTCACTTACTGTAATCCGTTAGTATTGTAATAAAAAAGATGTTTTTAAATCATATGGCTTGAAGCCATTGTCTTTGTAATGTTGCTTTTATTATTTCTTAGTTTATGCCAGCTATGTGTCTAATTCCATGTAGGAGGCAAAAAAGAAGAAAAAGAAGATACCACTGACAAAAGGTGAAGTAGAAATAAGGCAGAAGATGACTGTTGAGGAACTTGCACAGGCTATGGGTAAAGATATAGGTGAGAGCCTGCTCTGTTGTTTGACTGAAACAAGGCAGTTAAAATCTGACATCCCACCTTCATGAGTGCTAAAGGCAGAGGTGTCTACGGTGGCACTGGCTGGGTGTTCCTTGTCTCTCCCTTAGCAAGGCAGATGGTAACCGTACCAAAGACAATGTCGGTAGACACAGTGGCAGGCTAAAGAGAAAAAAAGTTGGGCCATCCAAATGACCAGGTAAGACACTTTAATGAGAGGAAGGCAGGACTCCCTGCTGTCTCCAGCACTAAGGCTTCAGAGCCGTGTAGGCTGCTCTTGGATGACTGTGTTTCCTAAATGCTAAAATATTCTGGAAGGAAAAAAATTGCATCTTGATTTGTTGAAGCTGGACCCCAGTGGCTAAAGAAACTTTTCACACTGGAAGAGCTTCTTCCCCTAATCCAATCCTGAGATTCTCACCTGGGAGCAGGAATCTTGGATTCAGGAGCAATATGTATTTCATTAAAGCGGTCATTTAATGAAGTGGGAGCAAGCCGAACTTGTCTGGAAACACTTGTGATTGCCCTCACAACTGGGTTACAGAGGGAAGCTTGTGACTCTAATCCCATGAATGATTCCTGGTTGTATGGTGGCTCAGCTTGACCAGTTTTCGGTGGTGTTTTAGGGGGGTTGTTAGCATGTTTTGACTGTTGACATATGAAGTAATTTCATGTCTGTGTAATACCCATCTCTGATCTCTTTTTATCCAGCTGTGTGCTTTTTCTGACAAACTTTCCTCTCAGCAATAGGGAGAGAAGCAGAAAATTCTGTCATGTCTTGCATTGTCATATCAGTGTGTTTCTGAGGTAGTTTTGTAACGATACTTAGGTCAACGGGTAGCAATTTTTGATTACTGCAGTATGTTGCATGTTTCTACTACAAAAAAAAGTGGTATATGATCTGACTTATCAAAGTTCCTTCCTTCTTGAATCACGTCTTAGGTATTTGGTTTTTAGATGAGTTCCAGTCGTCTTGTTAATGGTTTTCATCACTTACTTTCCCAAGTGAAAAGTAAAATTATAGCATCTAATGAGAGAGCCATTTTCAGTAAACATTTCTGAATCAAGTTCTTCTCTGCAAATAGGTAATGTAACAGGAACTTTTAGATATATCTAACTGAAGCAAAAACGTTGGTGAATGAAACATTAACACAATATAAACTACTAATGAAGAAGTCTTTAACTGTATGAAGTGTGGAGGTTTTGGTGGGTTTTTATGTCCCGTGTGTTTTTGTGGCTGTAATTGTTAAATGCCTTTATCTTTTCTGCAGATCATATTTACGAAGCGCTGCTGTACACAGACGTTGACCTTGATTCACTAGAACCAGATTCCATCTTACATGAAGACCATATCAAGCTAGTTGTTAACAGATCAGGAATGAAGTATAAATCAGCAAAACTGAAAGAGGAAAAAGAAAGGGAAAACACAGATGCTGTGAAGAGGTAAGCTGTGAACTGTTCTTTTTGGCTCTTTTTATCCTGCTTGTTTCTGCAAGCATTTTGCATATACTGTATTTTCTTTGTCCTGATGGTATGTTGATAATACCTGATGTAGTTAAAACCTGATAATATTTCGAAGGTAAAGTCTATGATTTTGTTTTCTTTGGCTATAAAACTGATACTCCTATTTAATGTGGTTTAGGTGAACTTTTTCTATGCTGTTTTTCTGAAGAAAAGCTTGTTATTATTTGATAAATGGAATTACTATGTTAACTGATGCAGCAGTAAAACTAACAAGGCTAACGGTGTGGGCTAGGTTGGATTTGTGATCACAGTGAGGAGAAGCTGGGCTCCCCTGGTCATCACTGGGTTCTGGTAAATGCCTCTTCGTTAGCTACAATGGGCATGCATATAGAATCATAGAATGGTTAAAGTTGGAAGGGACCTTAAAGATCATCAAGTTCCAACCCCCCTGCCATGGGCAGGGACACCTCTCCCTAGAGCAGGTTGCTCAAAGCCCCATCCAACCTGGCCTTAAACACTTCCAGGGATGGGGCATCAACAGCTTCCCTGGGCAACCTGTTCCAGTGCCTCACCACCCTCACAGGAAAGAACTTCTTCCTAAGATCTCATCTGAATCTCCCCTCTTCCAATTTAAAACCATTCCCCCTCGTCCTGTCACTAGACTTCCTGACCAGGAGTCCCTCCCCAGCTCTCCTGTAGCTCCCTTCAGATCCTGGAAGGCTGCTCTCAGGTCTCCCTGGAGCCTTCTCTTCTCCAGGCTGAACAGCCCCAGCTCTCTCAGCCTGTCCTCGTAGGAGAGGTGCATTCACTCAGTGAATGCTTTTTTGGTATTTCCAAAACACATTTTGGTTTTAATTGTAGGCCTCCTGCAGACCCAGCGGTACTAACGCCGCGGCCCCCGGTTGTTACGATCCTGGGCCATGTTGATCATGGGAAAACAACGTTACTTGACAGTCTACGAAAAACTCAGGTGGCATCAATGGAAGCAGGAGGCATCACGCAACACATTGGTGCTTTTCTTGGTATGACCCGAGTGTATGTGCCATGTGTATTAAACAGTTTACTCTCTGTCTTACGTAGTGGGCTGGCTTGCTGCCAGTTGATTGAGGAAAAATGTTGCAACATAAACAGTTCATATGAAAGAAGAGAAATAGGAAATCATAACTTGTGATTACTGCTGTAACTGTGTGGATGGAACTTTGAAGTGGATTGTCTGTGCAGTTGAAATGATACTTAAGTTGTTTTGGATGATGAAGGATCCCAAGACACTCTCTCTTTCCTGAAGGAGTTAAAAGCAGGTGTGACTTCCGTGCCAACCGTTGTGTCTGCCAAAAACATGTCATTGTTATTAAAAAAATTCTTAAGTGAGCGATGCTTGATTTACAATAGGTCTAATAAAGCTATGTGAAAAGTTGATTTTAAAATGTACTGTGTACATTTGTTCACAGTGCATTTGCCTTCTGGGGAAAAGATCACTTTTCTTGATACTCCTGGACATGCAGCTTTTTCAGCGATGCGAGCAAGAGGTACCCACGTTACTGACATCGTCATACTGGTGGTAGCGGCAGAAGATGGAGTCATGCAACAAACTATAGAATCCATTCAACATGCTAAAAATGCAGGAGGTATGGTGTTTAACTTGTTAATATTACATTTTGAAGTGAGTGGCAAGCCCAGTACGCAAAGTTAATATGCAAAATCTGTGTTACTGTGCTGCTCAAATACAGAGCGCTTCGCAAATGTTTATTGACCTCAAAATAAACTTCCTTGAACTGGAATCCACAGAACATAGGAAGGAATTGTTGTAGTCACGTTCCTTCTCCTCTGGGATGGAATTTAAAAATATACTGAATGTTGCAGTAGTACATAAAGATAATTAAAATACTGCAAGAATTGCAGTTTTAGGAGAAAAGCACTTGTAGGTGTGTGTATGGAGGCTTATTGCTGGGTTTTTTCCCCCCTGGCTGCTGGGATAACTCCTCCAGTTTACTCATGGTAGCTCAGATCTCGCTGGCTGTTTGATAGGCACCCAGTGAAATGATTCATTCTGAGTGGTCATAATCCTCTCTAACCTTTCATTGCAGTTGTGCTAGTAGCAGCAAGTTTTGGTTAGGTTGGTAACAAGCTGTTTTTTTTATTATTTTTTTAATTCTCTTTTTAGTTCCTCTTATCCTTGCCATTAATAAATGTGACAAACCTGAAGCAGATCCTGAAAGAGTAAAGAAGGAGTTGCTGGCTCATGATGTGGTCTGTGAAGAGTTTGGAGGTGATGTTCAAGCTGTAAATATTTCTGCACTCAAGGTAAACCTTTGATGGAAAAAATTATGGGTGTCTAATATGTGCATACAGCTGCCTTTTTGTTTGGCAGCTGGAAAATAAAATGCTTATCGTCCTGATATTTGACACCTTACCATAAGCTGAGTGCTGCTGGCTCTCACCAGAATTATTTAAAACATGTTCCTATCATATTTTGAAGCTCAGACCCCAATGATTAATAATACATCATTTTTCTTCTGGAAATTTACTGAATATTTCATCCTAATTGCTGTTTCCTCACATATTTGTTCATTGTATGAAATTAGTGCAAAATCAAGGTTGGCCGTAGTGCTGTGCATGAAGAAAAAAATTCAAACAAGGGTAAATAAATAATTTCCTAAGGCATGCATAATCACAGGAATGGGGGTTTGTTGTGGTCTTGCAGGATCTACCATCTTATCCTTGCAAACAAGTGATAGCTAAAAACTGAACTAAAATCTGAACTTGGGTTTTGTGGTGGCCAAAGCAGCCTTGTCAAAACTGATGCAGCAGTATCTTAGCTTTATTGCTGTCTTTCTAAATGCATCCCAAGGAATTCCTAACATTTCAGACAAGGTCGAGACCTTTTTAAGTCATTCCCTTACACTTTAAAATAGGCACACATAAAAATGGGTTCTCCATTCACCTCTGTAACACACATTGTTGCCTTCTGGATCCTGTTGTTGTCCTGTAGATCTGTATCTGCTGACTGAGAGCTGGCTCGTTGTAACTCTTCTTGAAAATAAAGTTAAATTAGAGCAAATTGAAAAAAAACAAACCAACAACAACAAACCAACAAAAAAACCCAGACTGACAGTTTTGTCTCCTTGTCTGGGAGTCTTGACTGGGTGGTAGGAAACCAAGTTTCAATCCAGCTGTTTAGGTGTTTTGTTTGGGATGTTGTTTTTTCTTTTTCTTTTTCTTTTTTTAAAAATTTGCATTCCTAATACACTTGTAGAAAATATTGCAAGGTCTTTTTCTGCATACTTAACTCGGATGCTATGAATGAGAAGCAAGGAAACTGTCCTTCCTAATGTTTTGTGCATTCTGGACCAGCTGTGCAGCAGTCTTCATTAAGAGTTTGTTACTTTAGTGACTCCTTGCCTGGAAGGCAAAGAGATCTGCTCTGCTGAACTGGATCGCATTGTTAGAAGTTATGAATTAAGTGGGGGAATTTGGCACTGAGATTTCAACCTCTGATCTTACTTTAATTGGACACTTCCTTTATTCTCTATATATATTTTGTGTGTGTGTGTATGGTTTTCTACAGGGTGAAAACCTGATGGTTTTAGCAGAAGCGACGGTTGCTTTAGCAGAGATGTTAGAACTGAAGGCTGATGCCACAGGTCTGGTGGAGGGGACTGTCATTGAGTCTCGCAAAGACAAGGGGAAAGGGTGAGTCATCTGTTGCCTTTACAGCTTTAATGAAGCAATTTGTAACAACCCAGAGATAGTGTTCAGGTGGTTTGTACCTCGTATTTATGCTTAAAGTTGAACTTTCTGTTGTTCAAAGATACAACTGCAACAGTTTATTTGCAGTGTTTGTAACTGAAGGATTGGAATGCTACTCTCCACTGTGACAGCCAGAAAAAGAACTGATCAGGCCAAATTCATCAGATCACTGAAATAAAATCCTGTAAGCACAGGATATAGTTTAAAATGCTGGAACAGATGTGTTTCTTATATTATGACTGTCGAGTTTTTAATGACATTTTAATACAGATATATTTTCTGGCACATGGTGTGTAACATGACATTTTATTCTTTAAAGTATCCTAATCCTTTTGCAGGTTCTCTGTAAACAAGGTGTGTTTGCTGTCTTTGAAAATGAACTGAATTCTAGAAAGTTGTTGGGGTTTAGGTGTATTTTGGAGCAGGGTGTGACTTAACACGTTAAATCAGTCTGTTGCTGATTGCACAAATGCTGACTTTTGTATTGATCTGCAGAAATGAAAAAAAGTGTGGTACAGGTTTGGGGCTTTTTTGCAAGTCACTTAAAAATTTTATTGGCACTCGTAAGAGGAATATTCTGCCTGTGATTGGTCACAAGTGTGTCCTGCTTTTTGTCTGCTTACATACACTAACTGTGAAAACGCAGAGAAGAATCACTTAAATTTTGTCTGTAATTTTTTTTCCTCTGCTCTTCACTAGTCCAGTTACCACAGCCATCATCCAAAGAGGAACTTTGAGAAAAGGCTCTGTTCTGGTTGCAGGGAAGACCTGGGCAAAAGTGCGTTTCATGTTTGATGAGAATGGCAAAGCTGTAGACGCAGCCTCTCCAGGCATCCCAGTGGAAATCATGGGCTGGAAGGAAGTCCCTTCAGCAGGAGATGAAATCCTTGAGGTAGAATCTGAGGTATGGAAAGAACTATTTAATGGAAAACTTACACTCAGTAAGGTGGATGGGAAGGAGCTGAGTAAAAACCAAGTGATAGCCTTCGTTCTAAATAACCTGGATAGTCTGATGAAAGATGAAGGCTGAGTGTGCCTTGTAAGAGACCTGGTGTTCTGTAAGAGGATGAGGATTTTTATATTGCCTCTTTATTTCCCACTGCCCCCGCCTCTCTCCTGCTGGACTTGTCATCTCTGTGCATCCACCTGCTTTACAATCACACGAAGAAAGCAGCCTGCCTCTGGAATGAAAGATGTGTCACCTTTGGTTTATGCGTTTGTTTCTCATGGTCATCCTGCCATCCTCCAGGCTTTGTTTGCAATGACTGCCAGTCCTCAATGGCTTCTGCTGATATGTTTTAATGTGTTTCCTTTCTAAAGCCACAGAAGATTTTTTCTTTTAGTTGATCATACTATCATCCTGTCTGGAGAACACTCCAGTACTTATTGATACAGGCGTTTTAATTTTAGAATGAGGGAACTGATTTCTGACAAAAGAGCATGCATAAAGTATAGCTTGAAATAGATGTTGTGAGAGCTGGACAAATATATGAAAGAATGCATAATAATTTATTCTTCTGCAATGCAGAAATACCTTAAATATCAGCCTTGAGTGATGCTGCTATAGCCCAGGGAGGAAGCTATTGTGTTCATTTTCTGCCATCCTTGCAGTGAAACCTATTGTTAAACGTGCACGAAAATGAATGAGCCTGTAGAGAAGGTACAAAAGGACAAAACCACATTAATGTGGAGGTTTCCAATGCAATGCTTTGGAATGTAATGCTTCTGTCCCTTTCTGCCCAGCAAAGGGCACATGAAGTTGTGGCTTGGAGAACCTATGTGGAACAACAGGAGAGGATGAAAAAAGATGTGGAAGTTATTGAAGCAAGGCAAAAGGAGCACAGGATGGAATATGAGAAGAAGCAACAGAAGCTGGCCCATCTGACCTGGAGACAGAAGAAGGCGGTGCTGTACAAGGCCAATAAGCATCTAATGTTTTTAAAGCCAAAAGAGAGAACAGAGATGGACAAAAATACGCTCTCGGTAATTGTTAAAGGTGATGTCCTGTTCTGGTTTTGTGCTTCTCAAATGCCCGCTCTGAAGCATAGCTCTAAGCTGTTAACAAAATTTCTGTTACTGGAAGTTTGGTCAGTTTAAGGGGATTATTGAACTTCTCCCAGTAAGAGGAGGGGCTTCAGAAAACATCCAGTGGTCAGAAGAATGTGTTTCCAGCACAGCAACAGAAAAATTTAGGAGCCATCTCCCCTTACCCAGGAGCTCCTGTGTAAAACCCCTACAAGTGCCTCTCTTTATGTATAAATTAAAAAACCCCATAAAATACAAGCTCTATGAGCAGCAGTACTACTTCAGCAAAATGGAGTAGAAAAACAATTTCATATTGGTTAAAGTGGGACAGGAGAAACTTGGTCTGACCTCACATTGAGTGATGTATGTTAGATGTGTTTTAACACACTACTAAAAATATAGTAAGAATGACAGATGTCAAAAGACTTTACGTTGCGCAGGGGGGAGTTGTCATTCCACTAGTTCTGCTTCAGTGTTTCTTTGCCGTACACGAAGTCAGCAGCGCTTCTGTTGGTGTGCCCAGGTGACGTGGATGGATCTGTTGAAGCTATTCTGAACATTCTGGACAGCTACGATGCTGAGGGTGAATGTAAATTGGATATCATTCACTTTGGACTGGGAGATATCAGCGAAACCGATATAAGTCTTGCTGAAGCATTTAATGGTGAGTGTATTTAAAAATCAATTTACAGTTAGTACGAACTCTTTATGGAAATGGGGAGGTCTCATTCTAGTTTTGTTTTCTCAGTGATTAGCAGCATCAGTAAGGTAAGTGTAAATATATATCTTAAAAATGTTTCCTTTAATATCAAACAGTAGTGCAGTTGGGCAAGGCTGGAAATCTGAGAATGGAAGGACTCTGACAGGCTCTTGCCAGTTGCTGAGTTAAGGTTAATCTCTGACTCTTGACTCAGGTTGTCTTTTGATGATCAAACAAGGCAAAGCTAGAAAAGTAGATGACAAAAGACTTTCTTTTTGCTCAGGGAGGCAGGTGGAAGGACTGTGTTGGTACTTGTTCCCATTTGTATCCTGGAATTCTCACCTGCTGGAGAGAGGTGGTGGGGTCACTGGACCTGCCATAATCCCCAGTTGGATGGGAATGATTTAGAGTTCACTTCCAGCTTGAACAACCAAGCTGTCTCCAGGCTAAAAATGGGAGGTCCTTGTCCCTGTACTTGAGCTGTATGTAAGGATTAGGTTCTGCCTTGGGATCTCCAGCTCTGCCATCAGGAGCTTTCTGTGAGGGCTTTTCTGAGCCATTTGTTTTGACACAAGGTAGGCAGCAGCTGATGTGCAGCAGGGGGAGAAGTGAATGGTCTCTCCTTAAAAGCCAAGGCACAGTGAAACATTTCTTGTATTACTGACTGCTAATTCTAACCCCTGCTGCACCTTCAGCACCACGGAACAGACCCAGCAGACGCTTTCACTTGCTGTTTAGAGAGCGACCTCTTGTAGCCATCACTTGCCTGTTGTTTTAACTCTCAGGTGTGGTATTTGGATTCAGTGTGAAAGCCAACGACAGTATTAAACGGCTGGCTGCTAAAAAGGGAATAAAAATTAAACTTCACAATATCATCTACAAACTAATCGAAGACTTGAAAGATGAGCTCAACAGCAGGCTGCCCCCAGCTGTGGCAGAGAACACAGTAGGTGAGTTTGCACTGACTTAATTGCTTTGCTTTGCCGTGTAGCTGGAAGTTTGCCAATAAACTATTGTATCAAACACTTGATACTTTGTAGCTGCTTTTGTGTTCTGTTACAGAGTCTGAATGGGAAGAGGGTCCCTCGCTTTTATTTCCTGTCAGTTTCTTACTCTCACCTACTTCATACTTTTATTTTTTTCTTTTAGGGGAAGCTTCTGTTCTCAACGTCTTCTCTGTAACAGTAGGGAAAAACAAAATTCCTGTAGCTGGATGCAGAGTACAGAAGGGGCTGCTGGACAAAAAAATGAAATTCAAGTTACTCCGTAATGGGAATGTTATTTGGAAAGGTGAGTGTAATTGCCCCCAGACACCTGTTTGCTATTTGCATTCACTATCAGACACTGCTGGTTCCCTGGGAAGTGTGTGTAGGACACACACACCTGATTGCAGGGCAATCCCAGATGCTATTTAGGATGCACTCACTCCAACCAGAGAAAAGCTGCAAAATGCCACTATATCATTGTGCAGACCTTTCCTTAACCACCAACTCTGGCAGGAAAGCAGGAGCGTCATGCAATTTACCTGCTGAAAAGGACCAATGTCTGGCTTTCATGAGCTTCAAGTGCTCCCAATCCCTACATTTTCTTGCTTTTGTAGCTACAAGCTGAAACACTAATTCTTAAAAATGTCAAACCAAACCTCTTCTATGCTGTGATGTTAGTAGGCACCCTTTCTCTGACACGCTTTCTCTTTGTAGGATCTTTGTCCTCACTGAAGCATCATAAAGATGATGTCCAGGTAATAAAAACGGGTATGGACTGTGGACTGAGTTTGGACCAGGACATAGAATTCAAGATTGGAGATCAAATTATCTGTTACGAAGAAACAGAAGTTCAACAGACAACTTCCTGGGATCCAGGATTTTAAGATACATCTGAATCTGTTACCACTAAAGGACATACATTATTACTGCTGGCCTTCAACTCTTAATATTAAATGAATATTCAGAGATTCACATGGCTTCTTTCTATCTGTGTATATAATGACGTTCTGCCTTTAGATCTTGTCAAGCAGCCAGCTTACCTCACTGGATAAACTGCAACAATTAACTGCAAGGACTTCAACTGTGTAAAACCATCACAGTAAAAATATTTCTGATGATTATCTATTCATTTCAAATCAGCTGAGCCATCTTTCTCCCCCAGTGCTGCTCTAGTTTTTCAGTATGCACTGTTAGCAGGACTCTACTACCCTTTTCTGCAGCGCTGACCCACTTGTAGACATAACTTCAGACCTCTTATTTCATAGTTTTCTGAATTAGAACCACTGTACTATGTACTCCTCTCACGTTTAAAGAGACCACTTCTAAGGTTAGCTTAATGTTGGGTTTTTTTCCCCTTCCTCTGCCACAGCTATCCCATTATCTCCTTTAAAGGAGACTTAACTAACTGAAGCCACTTGTCAGAAAAAGCTGCTCCTTCAGTTCTAGAGTCAAAGTATTTCATCTTAGTTGGCAGTCAGCATCCAACGTTTCACGAATTTCTCTCACTTAGCAGCAGAGAGGAAATACAGTGCCACAGGAAGAAGAAACGAATCCTTAAACCGTACAGGACTTCAGATTTTTATTGTCTAGTACATTTACTTGTCTTCTGGTTTGTTGAAGCAGTAGGTCAGACAACACTTGCCACAGTAATGTCTGTCGAAGTGACTCGCCATGAAGACTCCTGCTCCGCACTCCTCCGAGGGGCACTCCCGGCGCAGACGACTGATCTTGCCGTTCTCATCCACCTGGGAATGGCAAAGCAGCAACATCTCATATTTACTCGCCACCTTTGAGCATCAATGATAATTTTGAGTATTTTTATCTGGCAAAGTATTTTTTGTGATGGTTACATCGAACTTCTTGAAGCAAAGCTCAGAAGTGCCCAATTGCAACAGTCTGTTTCTCTTTTATTTTTACATGCGGGACACTTGCAAACAGAAGGGCTTTTACGTATGCCACGGTACCTGCACTCTAGTTACTGGCTCTGTGTCCTTCCTGGTGAGAGCTAAGTTTTCATCAAGTTCTGCCTAGAGTTAGTTCTACGTACCTTGTAGTACTTAAGCACTGCAAGCTTAACCTTCTTTCTCTTATGCTTGTTCTTCTTGGGAGTGGTGTAAGACTTCTTCTTTCTTTTCTTGGCACCACCACGAAGTCTCAGCACAAGGTGAAGAGTTGATTCCTGTTGGTAAAGCACATGAAGTAGACTCAAAATGCTTTCTCAAGACAATCGCAGCAGGCTTTTAATTTACAGGAAGTAGGTATCAAGATCTAAAAGGATTTTTTTGCAAATGGAACAGGCTCCAGAGACCAATAAGCTGCCCCATCCCGAACCAGGAAAGGCTCAGTTACTACAGAATCTGTTGTGACTTTATTCCTTGGTTCCAACTGCAATTGCAGAGTAGCTCCATGATGTAACTATGCCAAACTGACGTATGTGTGGTTCCTCCTTTCCAGTGGCACTCGCTGGCCTCACTGCCAAGTTAATCTGGCAGAAGTGAGCAGGATATTTTCCCATTAGCCCCCTGAAGCAGCTCACCACAGAGGCCAGGGCTGGCACAAGGGAAGCACTGGAAATGGAAGCTGTTACAAATGTTTTCAGCCAGGCTGCAGCAAGTGACATTTCTAGTCCCAGCATCGGTCAGAAGTTCTACCCAACCTCAAATCAACCCACTTGGTTGAATCTATTTGAAGCATTTCTTAGGCTGAGCAGCGAAGGTCAGTGCCAGCTCCTCGGCACTGCAATACCCTGGTTAGTGCTTCCTACTCACCTTCTGAATATTGTAGTCAGACAGCGTGCGCCCATCTTCCAGCTGCTTACCAGCAAAAATCAGACGCTGCTGGTCAGGAGGAATGCCTAATGGTGACATGAATCAAGATTACACGGGGACTGTGAACTACAGCATCCCACAATAAAAAACAGGCTGCTGCACTGAATCACATCCGCATAAAATACACATCAATCCAACAGAGAACGATAAATGCATTTTACCTTCCTTATCCTGGATCTTAGCTTTTACATTTTCTATAGTATCAGAAGGCTCGACCTATAACGAAGCAAAACGAGGGGGCTCAAAACGCACTGCGCTTCCATCTGCCCAGGAAGCAGCGTGAGGAGCTCCCGACACCCGGCCTGGCCCGGCCCGGGGNGGGTCTTGACGAAGATCTGCATGGCGGGGGCGGGGGAAGGCCAGGCCCGGCGTGCGGAGCGAGGGCTGTCCCCGACCTGCTGCTGCCTCAATGGCGGCCACCCGAAAGAGCGCGGCGCCGGCGCGCACGGGGTTTCACCCACGCCGGAGGAGGGACGGGGGGCGAGCAGGGACTACGTCTCCCGGCGTGCTCCGCCGCCGCCGCCGCGCTAGGGCATGCTGGGAGCTGTAGTCCCGTTCTGAGGACAGGCGGGAGGGGGAGCGGCGGAGCCCAGAGTGAGGCGCGGCGGAAGGGGCGGGCTCCTCGCGTCGCCTCGCGGCTGAGGGAGGGCCTGGCGGAGACGTCGGCTGGAGGGCGGGTGTTCCAGCGGACAGTGCCGTGATAAACCCCCTCTGCTGGGGCCGGGCTGAGCCAAAGAGGTTTAGGATTTGTGTAAGAAACTCTGTCCCTCTGTCGGAGACACGGGCAGTGGGACAGAACGCACCCTTAGCAAATCTGCCGATGACACTAAGCTCGGTGGCACGGTTGACACGCTGGAGGGAAGGGATGCCATCCAGAGGGACCTGGACAGGCTGGAGAGCTGGGCTAATGCAAATGGCATGAAGTTCAACCAAGCCAAGTGCAGNGCACTGGAACAGGTTGCCCAGGGAGGCTGTTGATGCCCCATCCCTGGAAGTGTTTAAGGCCAGGCTGGATGGGGCTTTGAGCAACCTGCTCTAGGGAGAGGTGTCCCTGCCCAGGGCAGGGGGGTTGGAACTTGATGATCTTGAAGGTCCCTTCCAACTCTGACCATTCTGTGATTTTAAGAAAGGTGCTAGGCTGCTGTGCCAGGCCATCACACCGGATCACGGAAGCTCACTGCCCTTTCCCCCAGCCCTCTTTGAGAAAACGGGTGGTTTCTAGAGGGCCTGTATGAACACAAATACCAACAGAAGAGAACAGGGTTCATGTTGAGTGAGGGCCTTCTGAGAAGTGTTACGTTATACACAGTAATGCATTTGACTAGGTAAGAGATAGTTTTCATGTAAGCAATCAGAAAATGATAATTAATAACTGGTTTGCTGCTGCTTTGGCTTCTGGGCAGACCAATTGTGACCTGTTGGTGTAGTTACAGAAACCAAGAACTGGTATATTTTCAGCTGTTTTTTTGTGCCCCTGTATAAACTGCAGTCAAATAGAAGTCATGGTGAATCCGTACTACCAGGAGCTGCAGTAGGCTTGATAACCAGTTTTCTTAACTTTGTGGCAGTTTTGAAATGATAACACATTACAAAGCTGTCCTAAACCAGGAAAAAGCCTGCATAGCTACAAAGATCTGTGATGTGTGTTCCCTGTGCCCTGTGTTAGTGTTCACGGCTCTTCCTTTCGGCTGAAGGGTGATTGCTGCAGCTCCTGCCAGGCAGACGCACCGATTCTCTTTTCATTTTTAGGTTTATACACATTTTATCCCGGCTGCTTGTGTGTCTATCTCCCCTCTCAGTGGCTGAGAAGTTAGAGCTCACATTCTTCCCCACCGCTTCACCTATTAGAGATTGAATTTACACCTTTTTACCTTGTAAGGTCTTAACAAGCCTACTCCACTAAGTTGTCAGCCTAAACACCTTTAATTAGTTGATTAGACCACAAGTTATCCCACAGCCTTTTTTCCCCCTTCTACTGTCCATTGTTAGTAATTACAAGCACTCCGGTGGTCATTTACTTTATCAGGTGGTCATATCCTCCTCTTCACCAGCTGTCCTCTAGCTGACCCCAGTCCGCTTGGCAGCCTTCACAGCCCTCTTGGCAGCTTTGTTGTCTGAGCCTGGTTTCTTCGGCCTTGATGGTTCTCCCCTGTCCTTTGAGCTCCTGTTCTGGAGGCTGCTGTCCCGCCTTGTTTCCTTTGCTTAGATAACATTCTGCAGAACAAGAACATCATTTGACAGAGCAAGGACCTTTCTGACGGTTTGATAAGTCTAATTGATGAGACTCCACTGTCAGCAGGCCCCTTTCAGCACACACACACTGCCCGAAATATACAAAGTAGCTGAAGAAAACTTATGAACCCATTTCTCACAGTGAGGTGCTGACTGAGGTGGGTGATGCCAAGAATAAATGAAGACTCTTAGTTTTCCAGGTGGATAGGAACACGAGTTACAGAGCTGACAGTTAAATCCAGAGCTGGCCTGGTATTTTCCGACATCCAAATGCACAGCCCCTGCTCCTTTGCTTTTCCGCACCTGGGAGTGCTCAGGACGTTGAGTGACCATGGAGAGAAAACACCTTTTGTTACGTGGAAATGGCTGCTGAGGCTGGTGTCATTTGAGGGTCCCCAGTGTCACCGGGGGACAGGGACAATGATGCAGTAGAGGAGCAGGTGAGTGGGGGGTGGGAGATCACACAGGGTTCCCCCCCAGAGAAGTGAGTCACAGCCCAAAAATGAAATGAAAGTTCATGAGAGGGATTAAAAAAATAACAAACCCTCTAAATATGGGGGTGTGGTGCTGAAATAGAGAAACATATCTCCTTTTTATATGTATTGAAAAATAGTATTCATTTATGTATATACAAGGAGTTCAAAATTAAAATCTAAAGAGTCTATTTTACAAGAGATTGTAGAATATAAAAATATTTTTAAGAGAGGTATTCACTAAAGGATATTAGAGCATGAAAATACATGTCTAAAGAGATAGCTTGTCAAATCAGATAAACATCAAGTTCTTAAGAGTTAATGTATGTCTAAATAGATCTAAGTCTGAACAGGTCTTCTATCTAAGTGTAATTAGATAATATAAATTCCCTAAACACATCTATATGTGTAAATAGATACACAAATGGAACTTAAAAATAATATTCCCAATGTGGGGCTGCCAGGAAAGCCTGGATTTGAGCAGCCGCAAAGCAAAGAAACCTCGCTGGTTCCATGCGCAAAACCCGACAACTCTTATGCTGTAGAAAAGCGCTGAAAAAAATCTTAACGGAATAGTAAAGAAAAGCATAAACCCCAAATTTGGGGAAATTGGTGCCGGCCTTACTGCTGCGCATGCGCCCCCGCCGCAGTGACGGTGGCGGCCGCAAGGCGGCGGCAGCGAGGGCGGAAAGGCGCCGTACTGCGCGTGCGCAGCACCGCCCGCTGTGGCCAATGGGCGCGCGGCGCCGGGGCGCTCCGGAAGCGGAAGGGGCCGGCGGAAAATGGCGGCCGGCTCGAAACTGGATCGGGGAGGCCCCGGGGAAAAGTGGGTCTTGACGGCTGTGTTCTCGGTTGGGCCGCTATGAGCATACTGTGAGGTAGCTTGGCCGCGGTAAGGGGAGCGAAGGGCAACGGGAAACGTGGTAGGGGGCTCCGAGGGGGGTGGGAGGAACGGGTGGCGTCACTGTGGGCTGGGCCCAGGTCCCCGCTGGGTCCCTGCGGCCTGGGGTTAGGTTGGGATGCGGTTCTGTCGGTGCAGTCAAAATAAAGCCCGGACCGGTGATAACAAAGGGGCGCCCTGCCCGTGCTGGTGCTGCTTCCCAGAGATGTGGGGCCGGGCCTGCCGCAGTTGCCCAGTGCTCCCCCAAACTGCCCATGGGGCCCTGAAGGTGCTGGGCTGTGGGGTGACTGCGCTCCCCCCGCCCCACAGCATCTCCCGTGGGGACTGCGGAGGGGTTCAGGAAGCAGAGAGGGTGGGCTGGTTTGGGGCCCAACACAGAGACCAGGTCTTCTGCTCTTGGGGCTGGAAATCAGGCTCTTGGGGCTTGTTTTGAGGCTCAGAAACAGATGGAGTTGTATGGCTTTGGGTTCAGGAACAGGGGTCAAGATGATCTATGCTAGGCACTTCTCTCTGCCTGGAGGGTCCATCCTGGCCCTGCTGCCGAGGGCAGAAGTGAGGTGGGGGTCCCCAGGCTTGTCTCTGTTGACTGGATGTGACAAACAGTGTAATTTCATTCCTCTTTACCCAGTCTCACGTTCTGCGGCATGGGAAGAAAATCCTGCCTGGCTGACTCCACTCGTTGCTCAGGTAATCGGGTGCGTGAGTCTGGGGGAGTGAGGAGAAACATTTACAAATTCAGGGATGCTACGGATACTCCATGTCAAACCTGCAGAAAAGGCAAATTTGCTGCTAGTGCAGAGAAGCTGATGAAGAATTGCAGTTACCAGAGTGCTTCCTGCCAGAGCTGGGTCCTTTGTAGGTAGGACTGGCTTCCTTTGGGGTCAAAGAACGAACTTTGGCCGAGGATAAGTTGAGAGTTGCCTGGTACCTTCTTTAGGGCCAAGTGTTTCTCTTTGTTAAGAATCATTTTATGGACGACTTAGAAACAGCCTTTTATTTTTCTACGCATAACTACATTTTCGCTAGTACGTGCTGCCAGTATAGTTAATTTTTAAACATCCAGATGCCAGTACTAATGTAGTGAATGAAACACCATGGAAACTACTCATGTTGTTGCTTTATTTTTATTCTTTTTTATTATAGTGTTAATGGCATGTTTTTCTGTGGCTCACACATTCTGTTCCATGGAGCCTTCAATCTAGGACTGTTAAGTAAAAAAAGCTTGTTGTTCCAGAAGAGGACTAGTCCTTCATAGGGCTGAGGGTCTCCTAAGTACGTGATCAGAATTAAAGCCAAATTTCACTTACTGTTGCTGCTGTTGGTCTTCACTTATTGCCAGTCAATAAAATAGAGTTGTGATCATTAAAACCACAAAAACAACACCAGTGTTAAATGATCTGGACTATTTCTGGACACGTATTTATCACATGCAAATGTCCTCAGGACACAGATCATCTGCACTTTGTGCCCTGACAAGACAACATGCTGGGATGGGGATGGGCTCCAGAAGACAAAAAAAAAAATACAAGGTCCCGAGGGTTTTGTCTGTCTGTCTGTCTGTTCTGTGGAGGTGTGGGGCTTTCTTCGGGGGGTGTGTGTGGTTTCCAAACCAGAGCACGGTGTTGATGGGTGGCAGACAGCAGAGCTCTCCCATTGTCTGACCTCTGCATTTCTTTTTCACTCCTCTCTCATGGCTGTAACTTTAATTTGGGCAATACTAGCAGAGCAATTCCCAAACGGGGACTTCCCCCTCCAGGGCCAAGCACACAGAGTGGGAGCTGCCACCATGGCACAAAAATACCCCCAGACCCTGATTCTGGGCCTTCACTAGGGAAAACCCACTAATGTGGGGGAAAAAAATAAAAATAGCTCAATTTGGAGCTCCTGGGGAAGCCAAATCCACCTAGAAAGGAATGGAAAAAATCCTTCGTTTTCTTGCAGAAATGCAAAACCCACAAATTTTTATGTTGTGGATAATGCCTCCCTTCCTGATCCCTGGCGGACCCCCTACTGTCACCCATGTGGCCCTGGTGCCTTGTGCTGGGCGATGTGGTGTCCCTGGGGCAGATTCTGGGGGAAAAACCCTATTCCACGGGTGCGGAGGGGAGGGATGTCACTGCTTGGGCTGGAGTGCAGACAGGGCAGAGAGGCTGAAGCTCTGCACCACGATAAACCCTTCCAGTCCCTGGGTGGAATCCTAGAATGGTCAGACTTGGAAAGGACCTTAAAGGTCATCGAGTTCCAACCCCCGTGCCATGGGCAGGGACACCTCTCCCTGGAGCAGGTGGCTCAAAGCCCCATCCAGCCTGGCCTTAAACACTTCCAGGGATGGGGCATCAACAACTTCCCTGGGCAACCTGTTCCAGTGCCTCACCACCCTCACAGCAAAGAACTTCTTCCTAAGATCTCATCTAAATCTCCCCTCTTCCAATTTAAAACCCTTCCCCCTTGTCCTGTCACTACAGTCCCTGACAAAGAGTCCCTCCCCAGCTCTCCTGGAGCTCCCTTCAGATCCTGGAAGGCTGCTCCAAGGTCTCCCCGGAGCCTTCTCTTCTCCAGGCTGAACAGCCCNTGTTCTAGCGGCTCCGGTGATGCTCAGCCGGGCTCCCCGCACCCCCAGCAGTCCCTGTGCCGCCCCGCAGCCCCCCAGCAGCAGCTGTGAGCAGCTCCTGCTGCCCTACAGCCCCAGCTGGAAATGCCTGTCAGTCCTCCAGGGCCTCCAGCACACTGCTAACGCCCGTCAGTCTGCCAGGAGTCAGTCTCTGTAGCCGGTGGTCCTCCAGGACACCCCGAGGATGGGGGGTCCCGGGGTATCTGAGCCTTGGCTTCTGGGGGGTCGTTCTTGCCGCTGGGGTTCCAGGTAAAGCCTTTGGGACCTTGTATGGGGTTCAGCAGCCTGCGGAGCAGAAAGTTGGCTTGTGTGCTGTTTGGTTTTTTGTGGTTTTTTTTAGGTCAGTAATTTTGTAATGAGCATTCAGGGGTGGCAAGGTGGTTTAACATTGTGCTTTGCTTTATTCCAGTGTTCCTGGAATTCCCAGCTTTATTAAAGAATGGAACAGCGAGGTATTTCTAACTGGCTTTTCTGGGCACTCTATAAGATGCTGATATCCCTGTGGTCTGGTCTGTTCTCACCTCTTGGGCTGGAGGCGAGCCGGGCAGCAGCAGGGAGGAGCCTGGGACTGGTGTTTTGTTCCTGGGTGTCTCAGGTGTCGCCACTGGTTGTCGTTGCAGCCGGTGGCTCTGGGAGCGCATGGAGCAGGGGAGCGGATGCCCCAGCTGCCGCTGGGATCTCGCTGCTGGAGCTGTGGTTTCTTTCCGCTTTGCGGGTGAAGGCAGTGGCTGCAGGAATGTTTCAGTCGGCTGCTCGTTGGGGTGTTTGTGGAGGATGAGTTGGGACCCCTGCCCCTCTGACAGCCGAAGCAGAGGGGCTGGTGCTGGAGAAGGGCCAAGGCTGGCAGGTACTGCAGAAAAGGGCTCCAGCCTGGGTCTGGTGTGTGTGTGGTCTGTCTTCTGGCTTAGACTTTTCTTGGGTCTCAACACCCTCTTTACCCTCGAGGACAGCAGTACCCACCTTGGGCACCTTCCCTAGAGTCTTGAATGCCCCTACTCATTGGCATAGCACCACTTGGGCACTACTTTTCTTGCATTGTAAAATTAAAGTGCGGATCGCTCTTGAGGCTTTGAGGGTCTTGAGGCTTTTTGGCATCTGAAGCGTTTCAGAGGCAACACCATCTTTTCTTCATGGGCAGAGGCTCACTCTGTATCCTCTGCAATCACTGCCCTAAGTAATTAAATTGCCAACTGTTAGGAGCTCTGCACCATGGCAAAACCAAGGGATTTTTGAGGGGAAAAAAGTCCTAAATCATCTGTGGAAAATAAAAAAAAAATTGCTATGCACTTAAAAGGGAGAAACATCAGACCTCCAGACCTCAGTGTGATCTTTCTTTAAATAAATGACCATTTATTTGCCTGCCTCTGGGGTTAACTGCAGATCTCCAGCATCTGATTTGGAGTTGCCGACCACGCTGTCTGTGGGAAGGCAGCCTTAGAATGGCCACCAAAATGTTGCATGGGCTTTGTTGTTAATTTGGGAGTGTGTTTAAATTAGACACATGAGCAAAAATGAAAATACTCTGTCGCCTGTTGATATCTGGCAAACTGCAGGAGTTCTTTGGTGAAGGCGGAGCATCACGTTGCCACTTTTGAACCGTTCTCTGCCATAGCCATCAGCTGGCAATAGAAATACAGCAAAGAAATGCGGAGGGTTTGGGAAAGCCACCGACTTGCAGAGTAACCGGGTGTGCTGTGACAGTTGTAAGAGTGGTGGAAGTGCCTCCAGCCTGGCTCCAGATGCTCTCAAAATAATTTAAGGGTCTGAGCGTGGCAAGTCTGCTGTTTGCCTTCTCTCCGAAGAATGACGTGGGTTTGAACTATTTATTGGGGTTTGATTGGGTGGGGTTTTTTTTGTTTGTTTATTTGTTTAAAGTATAAGTTTGTGCTATTTGCTGTGGTTTTGGTGTTTTGTTTTGAAGTATGCTGAAGGTCGCTGGCAGGAGCAGTTTAGGCTGAGGCATGAGCTATCCCTGCCGGGGCAATAACCGCCGCCGCCTCCTTCTTCTTCCTTTTCCTCCTTGCCCCCCCCAGAGGACAGAGCCCACCTCCCCTCCGGGGCCGCCCGGCTCCTCTCACTGCCTCCCTCGCCGCGGCAGCCTGGCTGGTTGTTATTAAATCCCTGTGTGTGCTTCCTGAATCCCCGAGGAGCCCGGTGCCCTGCGGAGTCGCCGCCCGGGAGGAGGCGGAGCGGTGCGAGGCGGATGGCGGCGGGGGGCGGGGCCGGGGGGCT
>VXBW01006208.1:978182-1118061 GCA_013400375.1 Thinocorus orbignyianus
GTGGGCGCCGGCCGGGGGAGGCCCGGGCCTGCGGTGTGAGCACGCTGAGGCTGAGGAGGGCGCCCGGTGGTGCCGGTGAGCTGTCCTTGCCTGCGCTTAGCGGCGCAGGGACACCCCTCACAGCTGCTGGGCGCTTGGTCTAAGGGGCAGGTGTTCCCCAGAAGCGTCCAAGCTCACCGCAGCGTGGAGGTCGCGGTGGGACAAAATTTCTACTTGTGTCTCTGAAGCGGCACCCTTCAAAACCGAAGGTGTTAACGTTTGTGTTGCTGTGGTACCGTCCTCACGCAGAGAACGCCGCGGACGGGATGGGTGTACAGGAACGTGGCGAAGCCAGAGAGCGTATCCGACCACATGTACAGGATGGCCATGATGGCTTTGGTGACTGAAGACAAAAGCCTTAACAAGGACAGGTGAGTGCCTTTGCTTATCTTGACCATCGGTTGAAATGGTGGGAGAGCTGCAACCAAAATGCTTAAAATGGCTGTTGTCCTGAGGAAGGGCTTTTAAAATGGACTGAAAGAGTTTAAAATCCTTTCCTGTCTTTTCTCTCCGTCATTTGGACAGGGAGAGCCGACAGGGCTGAAGACACATATTGGTAAATTCCAGGTGCTGGGGCAGGTCAATAAAGGAGTAGCTCTCAGCTGGTCTTCTCTCAAGTCAAGAGCAAGCAAGCTCAAACACTCTCTTGGTGCGGCTTGAAGCAACAGGCAGCAAAGCGAAGCCATACGCCATGTGGGTGTTGACAGACTCGGCAGCAGGGAGGAGCCTCAGAGATCATACGGTGTAGGAGTGAAGGCATCGTTAGTGCTGAATGAGTGGTCAAGTCTAGAATGGGATCATGCTGGCTTTGTCCCTTCGGGAGCTGATGAAAATAGTGAAGGCTTTTTTGAGTGTTGTGCTGCAGCCTGGCACACCCACAGAGCTGTGCCGGGTCATGCACTGAGTTTGGGATGGCTCCAACCAGATTGCCTTCTGCCTGTTGGCCGTGTTAATGGGAAGCACGTAATGTAGTTACTTACCACAACATCTCCGAAAGCCAAGCATGCAAAAGCTGACTACATCACTTTTGAAGGCTGTGCTTGTGTACAAACTGTATTTATACTTGAATCTACATTTGCAAGGAGCAGTATCTAGATAGCAGGGATTAAAACCGTGTCTAGGTGGAAAGTACTTCCCTTAGCAAAGAAGTAAAAAATGTTATGTAAAATTAAAAAAAAACACACCACCAACTTTGTAAAATAAATGAAAGTGATAAATTTGCAGTCTCTTAGCTTTACGCATAACAAAATGTAACTTGAAATGCTGAAAAACTAATTATTCTGTCTTTGCTTCTTGCCAGGTGCATATGATTAGCTTTGGTTCATGATATGGCTGAATGCATTGTTGGAGATATTGCTCCTGCAGATAACATCTCAAAAGAGGAGAAACACAGAAGAGAAGAGGTATGGGCACAAGGCACGAAGCCACATCTGTGCAGTGTTCTGCCTGCTCTTAACGTTCTGATCCTCTCAACAACCTGGTGCTGTCGTGTGGGACAAATAATGCCACAAACAACCAAAGTTTTCAACTTGTGATTTTTGTACATGTAACATCACTGAGTACAGAGTCACAGAAGGAAAACCTTTGGAGTAATCTTCATGTAGGCTGGCTGGATTTTTGGCAGCCTGAATGAGTGATGCTGACCAGCCTTTCTGAGCGGTGGGGAGCAGGCAGCGGGTGCAGCGGGAAGGGTGGGCAGCAGGTTGTGGCAGGTGATTTGTGCAGTGCCAGATCGCGTGCTGGGGACAAACGATTGAAGACATTTGCACAGGACTGCAGACACAGGTGCACGAACATGGATCTTTGAGTGCAGTGTGCCTAGAATTCTTTTATTTTTAGCCTTGTATGTATCCAAACTGTTGGTTTATCGTTTCTCCTTGGCTGCTGTTTGAGGCTGTGCACCACCCCGCCGCGGCTAGAGGGCGACAGGATGCCTCAGAAACGCTTTAGAGGTGGCAGCTCTTCAAAGAGTGTTAAAGAAACCCAACAAAACCCAAACAAACAAAATACCCAACAAAAAAACCCCAACGAAACCCAACCCAAGTCTTCCCCGTGTTCCAGTGGTTGTCGCCCCACCTCCTTTATGCTCATCTGTTTAAAACTTGGGACTGGGAGTAGGGTGGAGGGGGCCTGTGGGTAAATTTAGGAGTAAGCTCTTTGCTAAGAAGCTGGATAGCAGAGATCAAAGGGATATTCAGCATTCTTGAATCTTTATGACTGCAATTTTGGTATTTCTTTTTTTCAATGTACTTCCTAGTGTGTTCTTACATGAAACAAACAAGCCCCTCTTTCCTGGAAGCTTCCCAAGTTTTTTTTGTCAGCAAGAATCAGGCTTCAGCTTTGCCTGGAGGGAGTTCTCATGTGTGTTTGGGCAGTAAAAAAGCTATTTTGATGCCTAGGTATGCATAAGAAATTTTCTTAAGTATTTGAAGCTCTTTCTTCTCCCATTTCACTCAGTGAGGACTTTGTGGGAAGGAGGGTCAAGCATTAAACATTTAGGGTGACTCTGAAATACTTCTGTTGTAAAAATATCCCAAGGGTAACGGTTTCATGAGGTGGCTTGAGCTGAACTATCCATGTGCTGCTTCCGCTGCAGAGTTCCCTTTCCTCTGCAGCTGACCGTGGGCTGGCCCTGCTTGTTCCAAAAGTTTGCTGCTTGTGCCTCAAGTTTAATCTGCTAGCCTCGCCCAAGCTAAGGCACAGAAGTATTTTTTTAAAAAAAAAAGTTAAAAAATCTGGGGTTTTTTGGGGTGGTTGTTCATGCTGTTTTGGGGTTTTGATTGCCAGGTAAGTCATTTTACTGGCCTTGAAATCTGAGCTTGGAAGGAAGTGGGAAGGAAATGAGACCCTGATGCTTCAGTGGTAGGGAGCAGGTGATCCAGTTCAGCCACACTGTGAAACTGTACCCTGCATCTGAAGTGGAGAAACGCCCATAGCCCAGACCTTTGGCTTGTGATGCTGATTGTTCCGTGGTGTTACCAGGAGAACAGCAGGGACAGCACAGCGGTGGGACGGGCCGGCGGGGCAGCGGGCGACACCGTGTCTGCTTGCTGGGCACAGCGCCGGCTCCGTGCTGGCTTCAGCCTTGTGCCGAGTTTGGTGTTGAACAAATGGTTTCTCAGTCTGGGGGTGCTGCGTTTTATTCCTGCAGAATATTCAATGGATTTCTTTCCCCCCCTCTGTTTTTCAAAACTAGAGATTTTTTTAAAGGCTTCTGTTGTGTTGCCTGCCCGACAGACAGCGGCTGTTCTCGGCCCTGGTGTGTGTTTGGGAGGGGGCAGCTCCTTGTCTGCGCCAGGATTTGGTGTTCTGAAGCTGCTTTTATGAACTGCACCTACATCACTGAGTTCAAACGTTGCCTCCACGAGTTAAATCTGGCAGGCAGAGCTGGTAATTGTCAGCAGTTTCCTGGCGTTGGAGTTGCCTGGTTTGCTCTGAGCTTCTTTTTTGGACTCTTGAAGATATTGGATGCAATTTCAGGTTGTTTTTCTCTTGTTTTCTAACAATTCACTTAACCAGCTCACGGAAAAGATTCTCCACTGAGTTGTCCAACTGTTTCTCTGCCAGATTTATGTACATAGGCACTTTAGAATAATATGCTGCATGTCATATGTTTCTACAAACTTGATAATGAGTAGTTAATTCTTAAAAAAAGATAAAAACCTCCTTGCTCAAAAAATGCATGAATGGAAACGTTGCTTGGTGTGTTTTATTTCCAGGCAGCTATGCAACAACTGAGCCAGCTTCTATCAGAGGACCTCAGAAAAGAAATCTATGAGCTCTGGGAGGTAAGCTTGTGTCCTCTTAACCCTTTGGTACAATTCAGGGTCGCGCACTGTCCTCCTCGCCTTTGCCTGTGGAGCTGGGTCATCTCTTACTCCCATCTCAAACAAGGCAGATTCATTTGCTTGGGAGATAAAGCAAATGGTATGAACAGAGATCACTTTGGAATCGATTGCAAAAAGAAACCCCAAACTTTGGTAGAATAACCAGCTTCTGCCTCTGGCCCCACAGAGTTTCAGGTGATTGCAGGGCTCATGCGATTGAAGGACGGGTTTGGCCTCTGCATCCAGCCCTCTTGGATAGAAATGGGATTGCTTTTTTTTTTTTAAACCACATTCTCTCTCTTGTTTGCAGCTCATGATCTTTTAACACAGGAAAAAATAATGGGAGCTGATGAAGCCCCGGAGTATTGGTTTTTATGCAAGTGATAATTGATGTGGCCTTCATTTCTTTAGTATACAGCCCATTAGGCTAAAATATTTAGTAGTAACTTCTGTTTTGAGCTGCAGTGTGGCCCAGTGACACACAACACTGCTTTTCTGCAAACAGCACAGGTTGCTGGCTGCCGTGAGTGTCCTAAATGGGTTGGAATGTGAAGGTAGTTTAACTTTTTGATGTGAACTTATGCTGTTAATTGGTAAGGTCTTTTATACTTACAAACTAGGGATGGTTAGAGTATTTCCAACCAGTTCAAGTTTATAATTACTGTGCTTTATCTTCT
This sequence comes from Thinocorus orbignyianus, assembly GCA_013400375.1. Lineage (NCBI taxonomy): Eukaryota > Metazoa > Chordata > Aves > Ciconiiformes > Thinocoridae > Thinocorus > Thinocorus orbignyianus. Next base: position 982,726 of record VXBW01006208.1, read on the forward strand.
GGCATGCTGTCACACGAGGACAAGTGCACTCACAGTGTCTTGTTCACATGTTGCAAACAAAGCAGTTTATGTTTCTTGGACTCAGTGACCTGAAGCTTTATTTTACGCTCATATTCTTACTTTTCCACTTGGACTGTATTGAAATATTTGCAACCAATTTCTGCCTTTTGTTACAGCCCCCTGTTTGGTTTGGCTTTATTTATTTATTTTTTAATTGCTGTAGTTGTCAGTGAAGCTGGGGATGGGTTTTTAGTGCTGTATTTCAAGGCAAAGGAGGCAAACCAGCATAACCACATCTGCAAAATAATGTGTGTGCATTTATTTAGTGAGCACTGGTTCCTTCTGCCCTGGGAAGCTGTTATAATTGAGGAAAAGGAGGTTTTGATAAGATTAGTCCTGCAGGACTTTTTCTTTCTTTTTTATATATTTTTTTCCCCCCTTTGTCCCAGTCTTCTCATCTGATTGTGTAAGAGCTGGGTCAGTGTGCAGTCAGCGTGGCAGCTTTTTATCATTTCCATTAACCATGATTTAACATGAGCACACTTCTGATGGTTTGTTCTTTGTTTCTACCTTATGGATAACGTGTTGGCGTTGGGTCTCCAGTGCAGCAGCGTGAGCGTAACTCACCCAGCAGTGAGTGTGACCGGAAAACCTAACGTTCATGTGTAGCCCCTCTAGGCTTAACTCCATGCTTCTTAAAAAGAGAAAAAAAAAAAAGGTAGGAAAGAAAAAAGGCAGGAAATAAGAAGCCTCTGATCACTTGATGCAATCCTCAGCTCTCAGCTCGCCAGAGGCCTTCCCCTCTGATTTCCCCGTGAGTGAGGGCAGTCACGGCCCAGGGCTGAGACCTGGGGAGACTCAGCAGGTGCTCCCTGCGCTGCTCTGCGCCCGGCTCTGCCTCTTCCCTTTCAGCCCAGGACCGTGGGCACTCTGCAGGCGTGGGCAGGGCAGAAGGGGAGCAGGGAGATGCCTCCCATGTATTTTCACTTTCTAACTTAATGCAGAATATGCTTGAAAAAACACTGAAGTAAATGAGCCGGCACAGTTCAGCTCTGCCCAGCTTCTCTATTTTCAAGAGCAGAACTGCAGGAGTTATTTTTTAAAAGCCAGACTGTGGCGTGTGAGAGGCCAGTTACTGTTTTTCCAAAGCACGCTGCTGTTTGGCACTCAGAACCATCTGCAGGGAGCAAACACCAGGCACTTATTCCAGCACTGTGCACAGCTGGGCATAGAACAGCTGACGTCGCCTTGAGGTCGGTGGGGGGTGAGGTGTGAATAGGAAGCGGTGGGTTGTTTGGCACAGTTGATTGATACTCCCCAATTAATTGCTGGAGGTGGGACAGACCTTTGCAAGCAAATGAACAGCCGTAGTTCCCCTTCTCCTGAGGGTCTCCTTTGTAATGCTGCCAACAGTTTGTTCTCTTTGGTGACCCAAGGAAAAAAAAGTAGATTTAAGAAAATAAGAAGTAGTGTTTAAACAATTTAAAGATGGCAGAAAGCTGAGATTGAAAGGAGGAAAGGAAAATGAAATTAATTATGAAAAATAATGGTCAAAATGTAATTGAAATTTCAAAGCCTTGATCAAATCTCAGTAGGGTAGTATATGAATCAGTCGTGACTACCAAAATCTGGATTCCTGGCTTTCAGGTGTAAAGCAATAAGCACACACTTGGTTTTGGAAGTCAGGAGAAGACATCAAATACAATGCAGTGTGTGTGTATGTATACACAACAAATACAATACAATACAGATTTGCAGAAGAGAAAATGAAACGGTGAAGCTGTCTGCAGCCACCACGGGAAGCAAATGACAGCAACATTGCTGCCGTTGACTGGAAATGTGAGTGACTCACAAACAGCCACTGGGCCTGGAGAGAGGGGAGAGAGAGCAAAGACATTGAAGGGCTTGAAGTCTGAAGGGGAGGAAACCTGGGAGAGACATAAAGACACACGCAGCTCAGACAGATTAGACCAAAGAGATTAAGAAGGAGTGACAGGAGAAATGTAAAGAAAATTCCTGGTAAAATCAGCAAGTGGTGGAGAAAAGTGTAAAATAGGCCTTAAAAGTAGGTGATGGTAATGCACGGGCACACGGTGTGGTGATGTACAGCCTGGACCAGGCCCGAAAAGATGGGTTTATATAAAATGTTGTTAAATGGAACCTATTATTTATGTGTGTCATCTCGGGTTGTCTCCGTGTCATCCCTGATCCTACCAAGACAGTTGGTGGATTTAGAGTTGGACCACGCAAAAGAATTGTGTTCTTAAGTCCTGTTACATTTAAAAGAAATTTAGCATGTCCTTATTTGAAGTGTTTTCTTTCACAGCAGTCTGAAAAAGAGAGTGAAAACCATTACTGGCATGGGTCTGTAGGGAGTGGCTTGTACTAATGAAGAAAATTCTAGATATATAAAGAGCTTCTGCTCCTCTGTTTCAGAGCAATGGGGTTTTTTTCTTCTTTTTTCTTTTTCTCTTGTAACTGCGAATGTGTTCAGGAATATGAAAACCAGTCTACTGCAGAAGCCAAGTTTGTGAAACAGCTGGATCAGTGTGAGATGATACTGCAAGCTTTGGAGTACGAAGAGTTGGAAAACACCCCTGGCAGGCTGCAGGATTTCTACGATTCAACTGCTGGTGTGACATTTGGGCCTTTTTTTCCTTTTTCTTTCTTTCATAAATGACGTGAAATATAGAAATTGCCTTTTTTATGTTTTTTTTTTGTTTTGTTTATTTTTCGCCCCCGATAGACATTCAGAGCAAGTGAGAACTCGTTATTTCACTGGTTGCTCACGTACCCCCAGTATTGCTGGGAAATCTCCCTGCAGCGTGAAAAGCACTTACGTTGATCTGTGGGTGTTGAGCCCGAGTTTCCTTGATGCCAGGTTCCTTTTACATCACAGGTTGCCTGGCGGGAGGCCCCGCTTCCCTTGCACTTGCATGTGTTTGAGGACCTCCCTGCACCACGGGAGGGGGTGGAGGAGCTTCAGTCTTTGCTGATGCTCTGCCAGCAGCTTTGTTCTGCTGTGTCAGTGTTTCATGAACCAGCGAAGGAGATTTGTTCCCCCAAGAGGAGCTGTGGTCCTGTGTGACCTGCCCGAGGTGCGTGAGGAGCAGCTCAGTGAAATGCTTTAGATGCAGTTGTAATTTTTTTTTTTTTTCCTATCTATCCACTGCTTTTTGTCCTTTAAAATAAACTGATAGTGGAAAAGAAAAATAGGTAAAATAATAGTCTTTATTATTTTAGCAAGGGAGTTGAAGGCCAGAAGAGAACTGTGACTCCAGGTCATCCTGTCCTGAGAAAACACTAGGGCCAGGCAGACTCCAGGAAAGGAGCAGCACTCTCCAGACACAGCCCCTGACAGGGCACATTTATATTTTGGGGACTCCTCAGGGAACTCTCTGAAGAATGCAATAGTTTGATTAGGGAAGAAGAGGGAAAAAACAACAAGAAAAGGACCCCGTCAGCCTGGCTGCCCTGATATTTTTGCCCTCCTGGTAGAACTCAGTGACTGGAAGGAGGCGAGAGCCTCCCGTGCCCTGAGCACCTGTGACTGGGGGGGACCTGTAGCAGGACACGTGCCACGGGGTGTCCTGGTCACAGTGTCCTTGGTCACCTCGGAAGTGTCTTAATAGAGCGGGAAATATTTCTGTAAGTTTTTGGGGAAAAATAGATGTAACTACTCCTGTACTCTTCCATAGTTGGAGTAAAATGGGAGTATTCTTTCTTCAAAATAATTCCGAATTTATTTTGAGTCTAAAGCACCATCCCTGCCAACCTTTCCCACACAGGAAAACCAGAGTTAATTTCTAATGAACTTTCCCTTTTTTTTGTTTGCAGGGAAGTTTAATCACCCAGAAATCCTCCAGCTCGTCTCTCTGATTAACGCAGAAAGGAATAAAAAAATAGCTGCTCCCTCTCAGCCACATTCCTGAGGTGTCCGTAAATGCTGTAGCTGTAATAAATAGTTTGGGTTTTAGTCTGTGCATTATTTTTCCTCCCGTAACTTCCCTAATTCTGCCAGCAGGTTTTTTGTCGGTGCGTTCAGTGCAGAGTCCCGGGACCGCTTGGCCAGGCTCGGGCAGGTCAGTCACCTCCCGGATCTGAGCTTGTGTTCAGGACCAAAGGTTTGGAATGAGTTTGTTTGAGGTTTTTCTTGCAGTCAGCCTCTGAGTGATGCAGTCTGGGTTACAAACAGGTCAGCCACTGGGGAAATGCAGGGAAGTTTAAAATTTAGCTGATTGCAGTCTAATTTGTTCACGTCACGTGCTGACTGGGAGAGGTGGGCTGGTTCTGTGGCTTTGAGATCTGGATGCATTGAAGTATCTTCTGCATCCAAGGCATTAATCCCTGCTCCCTGCGCTCCGGGGCAGTGAGGCCAAGGAGTACATTTCTCTAGAAGCTCTTGACAGACTGAGAGATGAGAATTCTGGCCATGGGTCAGAAAAGTGTGCTGGGCCCTCAGCGTGTGACCCCATCCCAATGGCAGCATTGATCCCACACGTGGTGGCAGCAGCTGGGATGAGGAATTATGCGGAAGAGAAGCTTGTGTGGCCAGCCTGGCTCCACTGACAGGCACCCCAACACGGGCGCTTGTGCTCTTAAGGAGTGGAGTTAAAAACAGTTCAGTGCTTTCCCCAAAGCATTTCTGTGCACATGATTATACACACACACATTGTACATGAACACCAGCAGCAGCGCCTGCGCTCCCACCTTTTAACCCTGGGAGAGCTGCTGGTCCTGCTCAAAGGCTCCGGGTGTTAGAAGGTGTTTCTGTCAGGCCTTTGGCTTTTACTGAACTGGCTCTGATCATTTTTCTCCTTTGAACCTCAACAATTTCAAAACAGATTTCCACAGGGAATTTTGGGTCCAGAAGGGGCTGAACAGAGTTTAAAAACTGCAGGAATGGCAGAGTGTGTTCTTGCAGTTTGCCTTGACACTGCTGGGATGCAGCCAGGCTCAGAGACGCGCTGGTAAGTACACAGAGTTAAAAAGAAAACATCACAAAGTGTAAAATAGAGAGAGATTTATTTTCGGTAAGAATATCAATAACTTCATTTACACAAAGTTGACTATTAGTACCTTCTTTAAATAAAGCCACATTTATGCACAAACTCACATAAAATATGCTAGTGAACTATTGGAAGAAAACTACTTTAAAAAAAAAAAGAACTAGGTTTGCTTCCATGCAAAAAACTCACACTAAAGAGGCAATAATATAAATGTCCAAAGTTAACTTCTGCCCAGGAGAACATTACGAAAGGAATTCCAGCTTGGTAAAAATCTATAACAAAAGCCACACAAGAAAAAAAAAAATCATGAAAAAAATCACTTAAAAGCCAAGTTTCCTCACAAGATTTTAAGCAGCCTGTAATGTCAGACTCATGAACGCTGATTGGAAGCTTTGGCTTATGCTCAAAAAAAGCATCATCCATGCTGCCAGCAGCCAGCCAGCTCTGCCGTGCTTCCGCTGCGGTGGCCGAGGTGATGCTCACCCCGGCGCGGGGAGCTCGGTGCTGGCGCGTGCTCACGGGGCGGCAAGAGCCTGTCCCAAGCGCGCTGCTCTTGCTAAAACAGTGTTCAAAGGAGGCAAGGACACATGCTGAAGCAAAGCCCAGCCAGGACTGGCTTTTGGTGGTGAAGCAGATGCAACACAGCTGGTGGAGCTACGTCCTGGAGTGAAGCACAACAAAATTCTGACCCCAAAAGCGAAGTCCCTGCTCACCCTGTGTGTGTGTAAGATCGCGGGGTTTATTCCAGCAGCTGAAGGTAGGGCCTTTCACCTACAGCACATCTTCAGCCGGGTGCTGGGTTTTGTGTTCTCTCACTTAAGGCTGTATCAATTTATCTTCCCTTCTTTTTGAGGGGAAGATACGGAGGCAAAATTGTGAGAGGTTCCCTCCGCTCCCCTTCCTGTTGCGATTAACTTACGCTGTCGAGTGTTCTGGGAAGGATTGAAGCTTTTCCAGCTACAATGATCACCTTAAATCAGCAGCTCTGATCAGTTTCTGTTTGAAAAACCGTGTGTCTCTTCCTGTCCTCCTTAACTCTGCTGACTAATTTGGGGAGGGCAGTGCCAGCTGTACCAGCGAAGGAGAAAAGAACTTTTTGTGACAAGTGATTTAATGGCATTAGGAAACAGAACTTGTAGGGACACTCCTGAGCAAAGGGTGCCCGGTGTGGCTGGCAGGCAGCTGGGACGTGGACTGCTGCTGGCAGCACAAACCTCTGCACAGCTCTAGCTCCATCCGGCTGAGGTGGCACCCAAAGGGGAGCTAGAAACTGGTAAACAAAAATAAATACAGAATAGGGACTGGGAGATTGTTAGAAGTTATGGGAAAATTAGAACTACTTTGGTCACTTAACACAGAACTTAGAGCATTGTAAGTCAATGACCTGTATGTGGTTTCCATGGCGTACAAAGTACCCGATGATAAAAAGGCCCATCCGAAATAGGAATCGAGAGAGGAAGCATTTCCCCAGCACGAGGCCAGGGAAGCTGTTTTCCAAAGGTGACCAAACCTTGTTGCACAAAGTTGGGTGGCGAAGGGAGGTCTAAAAATCCCTGGCTGGTCATCAGTCCCTGAAGGGAGGGACACGAGGCTCAGGAGGGCCTGGGCTCTAACACTGAAGCTCTTCTTCACTCTCGGGGAGTCGGGTGCCAGCAAGAGAGCTCTGGGCGCTGGCGTGGGCTGTAGAGCTGAGAACTTCTTCAAAACTGCCCCCTGTGTGGCTTGTTCCCCCAACCTTGGTCTGAAATAAAGCAAACAAAGAGAACAGCAAGTCCTGTTTGCATTCCACCCCCTGGCCATGGAGGTCAGGAACTGTTCAGGCAGAGAACAGGGGTTTTTCTTAGAGCAGAAGCCACAGAAACAGTCAAATAAAGCAACCCCTCACCTCCTGCAGTTTCAGAACTTCCAGGCTGCAATCATAAAATCTGCCAGTGCCATTTAGCACATGCTTAAAGGAACCAGTCCCTGAGTAGGTCCCAGGCAGGATCCTAGATCCCAGCAGTAAACGTGGGGCAGTTCTTTGCACAGGTCTCACTCTCACTGTTTTTTCCCAGTTCCAGGCACGCTGGATGAGAGCTGGGTGTTACAATGAACTGGTTCCTTTCCTGAGCAAAATGGCCCACCCGGCACCAGTGGTGACAGGGCTGCTCTCAACATGCAGGAACCCCACTGGGAATTTGGACAGAAACAGTAACAGTAACCAAAGAACAGACCCAGCAGCTCCTCTCCCTGCAGGTACATGTAGCTGCCCAGATACTGGTGTATAAAACTGCCCACAGCATTTTCCTGTGGGGAAGGAAGGAAGAGAGAGCAAATTCCAGTAATGAAACACATGGCAATCTATGCTCACAGGTCATCTGCTTTCAAAATGCTTCAGCTTGCTGAATTAGGTAATAATTAGGTACATACTACAACTAAGTATTAAAAGTATAAAACTGAAAAGTACTAAAACTAAACCCCAATATGACTAAATCTCTGACACAGTTTTCCTAACAAAGACAGAGCTTTACCTAAAGATTGGAAATGGTCAAGACTAAGAGACAAAGCTGTTTTGACTGAGTTGTCCTGGTACGTGAACCTTCTCTCGTGGTTTGGCTTGCTGATGGGCCCACTCAGAGGTGATTCAAGCCTGAAAATAGGGCAAAACTTTTTACTCCACCCTAGAACTGTGGCAGATCTTAACAGACAAGCTGGCATTTTCCCAGCCTGTCAGCCACCGAACGCTTAGGAAGATTATTTTAATTAAATGAACTTTGTGTCCCAAGTTTCCAAAGGGTTAATCCTATGTAATCCTTCTTTTCATCAGCTACCCCAGGAGCTCGAGAGTGCAATAAAGTAAGGTAGTAGCAGGCTTGATATTTGCTCTGACAGTTTGAGCCACTCTTATTAAAAGTCCCCATCGTGAGGTAAAGATCTGTGTCCAGTCCCTTGGGCTGTGCTGAGGGTCAGAAGGTATCTATAGGTTATCCAGAGGGGCAGCAGGGACACAGAGGGATAAGCAGGCGCTGTGCTTGGCTGCCACAGACAGGAACCTTCCGAGCGGATGCACCCCACTGCACGAGGGATTCCTCCTACAGAGAAGCTGAGCATAAAAAGCATTTGCAGGGAAGGTGAGCAGAATGAACAGGGAGGTGCAGACAGGCACCGAGCTGGGGGCTTTGGAAGTCCCTGCTCTGTTCTAGCTCCTTGGGATGTTCCCAGTTTTCCCTGGGGTGCAGCCTCCCATCTGTGAAGCTGCAACGACGTTTCCTTCTCTGGGAGATGACGTTACCCTACACCTTCATGACTTGGAGTTGTCAGAACAGCCTATCACTAAATGAGCCTGAACACTCAATAATCTGAAAATGACAGAGCAACCCCCATTCTGTGATGGACATGCTGATTTAGAAACATAAATGAAGCTATAATAAATAAAGTGACAAGGTAACAAGTGATGGGACAAGGGAAAACGGCCTCGGGGTTGCGCCAGGGGAGGTTTAAATTGGATATTGGGAAAAATTTCTTTACTGAAAAGGTTACCAAGCATTGGAACAGGCTGCCCAGGGAAGTGGTTGAATCACTGTCCTCTGGAGATATTTAAATATGGTGCTGAGGGATGTGGTTTAGTGGTGGTTTTGCAGTGTCAGGTCAATGGATGGACTTGATCTTAAAGGTCCCTTCCAACCTGGACAATCCTGTGATTCTAAATTCAGTCAGTCTCGTGTACAAACGATAGGGACAACCAGTCTGTCACACTTTAACACACACAGCCAGTAACTGACTCCAGCCTGTACCTTAAGGCTTGTAACAGTAGTCTCAACCTTCTCCTCAAATGATTTGAAAGTTGGAGAATTCCTAGGAGAAAAAGTTGAAGGAAAGAAGAAGAGTCAGTTGCAAAGGTAATGGAGTAATGCCACAACTGAATCAGTTCTTCCCAGGCAGCAGTGCTTGGGCAGAGCAAAGGCTGCCCGGGAGCGCGGGGCGATGGATGGGCAGGGCGGGAACAGCCCCTTCTGCTCTGTCAGTCAAACCCAATTACAGTCATTGGATGAGTATTTTTTTTAGCTACAAATTTGCAAAAGCAGAACCCACCTAGTAGCTGAAACCCGTGAGTGGCCTGCCTACCCTCTGATACACCTACCAGGGCCTCCAAAGACCCACCAGAGAAGGCTGGCTGTGGTGCTGTGTTTCTATGGTTTTATCCATTTGTGTTGTTGCTATAAAGAAATTAACTTTTTCTTTAAGCTGATAAGCAAGTTCATAATTCACATCATTAAAAAGATGAGAGTTTAATATCCTAAGACTTTGCTGAAGGTGATTAGACCCACATAGGAAGCGGGTCCTGAGTGGAATGGAATGTCCATTTGTCCAAACTTTCCATTTGGAAAGTCCTAAGTGGCTTTTATGGAATCCTGACCCCCCCCACCCCCCACCCCATGATTTTGTGGCTGCAGGTTTATCCTGCGGCTTTCAGAGACTTCAGGGACACTTTTCCTTCTGACAAAAGCTAAGCTTTTTTCTGTTGGTCTTTCTTTTGCCAAAGCTTGAAACATAGCTTCTCCCTCATTTTAAACACCTTTTTTTTTACATCTCTTCCTGCAAACAGAACATACTGACACAACTAACAACTGCCACATAGTATTATGAATATAAGGAATATGCTGGTTTAAAGTGAGAGTATGGATCCCCAGAGAGATTTGTGCTCCAGTTGCCACTTGGTTGCCTCTTCTCCTGTTTTCCCAGCAGCTTCTTCATTGCTGATAGTCCCTGTCCCACGCAGGAAGACCTGCTAGAAGCTGGCAAGCTGGAGTGATCTATCCAGAAAGAGATTCTAGAAGGTACTGCCACCAAAAGCACAGGGTACCTCCTGACATGGCCAACAGGATGCATCAACACACCACCCCCCTTTGTTCCTACATGCAATAAAGCACACCGGTGATCTCTAACCAGGAGGGAGGGCACCTGCACAGCGAAGCAATGAGGCAGAACCACTTCATCCTGGCAGGTCCCACACCTCGGTGTCACCCATGGGGAAAGACAAACCCACAGGAGCCTGGGCTTCATTCCACAAAGCCAGGAAAGCTGCTCGATGTTTAGTGTTCAGCTTCTTTGCACACTCTGGGAACTCCCCAGCAGCATGATGATGGCCTCTATGTCTGCACACACATTTACCTTACATCCCTCACCAGGCTAAGTGAAACTGACTCTAATTTAAGGAAAGGGCAAATGGAAGCCAATTGGAAAAATAATGCAGGTTTACTTTTGATTTCTGCTAAATAGGTGACAAACTTCTCACAGGGCAAGAAGGATCAAAGGGAGAGAGAAACTGAGTTTTATGACTTAGGTGTGACCCAGAGGTCACACTGGTGAATGCTTGCCTTAAAATATCCACCTGCTGAAGTCGGAGGAGTTAGCATCCAGCATATATTAGGAGATTTGCTTTCTCCACATGCTTGGCTAGAAGTGGGCATATTAATACATTTAGAGGCTGAGGGAGTAAAAAGAAAGCTAGATCCTAATTTTATTGAAAACAGCCGGAGCTTTAGTTGAACAGCCATCAATATTTGGCTGCAGTCAAGTAAAGCATGATTATACCCATTAAAATATGAAACCACTCATATAAAATCTCTCCATAGGAGCATGATCCAAAGCCTGTTGGAGTGAAAAGCATCTGTGACGTTAATGGGCTTTGGGCGATGTTCTAGAGACAGCAAAACAACTGAATTTCAGATTTAGTAATACCAACAATCACCAACCACCCAAATACCTCTCAGAACCGCTTTGTTTAGTCAAAGGCTTGTACAAGAGATTAAAGTGTTAACACAATTAAAAGGAAAAATCCCACAGATGGCCTCTCCTGCAGCCCTTATCTACATCAATAACCTTAATTGATTGAAGTGGGACTACTCATCCAACTAAAAACTGCAGGATCAGGATCAAAGTACACAAAATCCCCCCCCATTACACTGCTGAATATCACCCCAGCAGACAGAACGCGGGCAGTACGTTACCTCATCGCAGGCATGCTTATGGAGTGGCGAATAGAGTAACTGTGGGATGAAAGCAAAAGGAAAAAAAGGAAAAATAAATGTAAAATTCAGTTTGCGACATTATTGTATCATTTTTATTTTATAAAATAATAAAAAAACCATACATATTTTCAAGAGTGCTGGTACTCTGCTGATGGCAACAGCTTGTCAAACTCACCTGCGCATTCCAGCTCACTTTCAGCAGTGAAGATCTCACCACTGTTCTCATGTCAACTGATCAACAACTCAATGGGGCTCAAAAGAATGATGCAAGACAGTTCCTGGCAACACCCATTTCAATGGCACAGATGCCTGCCATCTACTTGGAGACATTGTACGTCTACAGAGATGTGGAGGCTGTAGGAGAGGCGGAGCGAGCCTCCTCCGTGTTGGGTGCACCTCAAGTTGGTGAAGATGAGCAGAGCTGGGGGGAGGCAGTAGGGAAAGAGGCAACTGCCCGCCTTTGTTGCATGTACAACGTATGCAGTCCCAACAGCCAGTGCTGACCCCCGGTTTGATTATGTTCCTGCACAACAGGCTACCTTAACAAGAGCTTTCTTCAACCAGAAAGGCAGCTCTTCCAGCTGCAGCAGTTGCTGCCCCCATTTCTCCAGGACATTTCACCTCCTACTTCACACCTCACCACTACCAAGGGTAGAAAGCTGTTTTCCACAGCTCTCATCCATCATTCCTCACCACACTTCCTTCCTCGGGCTTCCGGCAGCAAGAGTATCGGGAGGTTGGCAACCAGAGGATCTTCATCCCTCAAAGATCCCCAAATCCTCTTGGGCACCTTCAGCCCTGCAGATGGCCAGTCACCCTTGACTTACACCAGCCACGCTCTCCCACCTGAGGGAGCCCCCAAAGCCAACTCTGCCCTCCTAGCACCACCTCTGCCCTGCTGCTGGGCAGCATCAAGCCGCTCTGACTGTGAATCTTTATTTGAAGTGCAAGAACTGTCCATAAGGACATTTAGATGGGAACGTTCTAAGTAACTGGTGCACTGGGAGAGTGTGTATTGTTTTAGAAATTCTGGGATGGCTGCTCTCAGTGCTGAGTGACAGCACTGCTCCGACGGGGAACAGCAACAGCTTTGCTTTAGGGGACACCAACATTTGGCTGCTACCAAGCAAAGCATGATTATAGCATTAAAAAATGAAAGCTGTAATATAAAGAGCACGTGTGTGTGTTCTAAACCATGCAAATTCAGAGCAGCGCTGTGTCCACAAATACGCAAAAGATAATGGTTTTGGTTTGGTTTTGTTTTGTTTTTTTTTTTCCAGATTAAAGATTCAGAAATGGGGGTGAGAGGAGGGAAGAGCTGTTTGGCAAGCAGGTGGGACAGAGAGATCTTACATGAACTCTGCTGTTGTGTGTATTTTAAGGCTTCTGCTAAGCTCAGAGAGGTAAGAACTGACAGCAGACAATGCAAACGTTTCGTGTTCAGTTTTTCACATCATTTTTAAGACTTACAAAAGATTAGCCCAAACATTTCACAAGTGCAGCAAATCTTTAACAATCCTAGTTAAACAAGGCATGCTTGCCATTTTAGTCTTGTAGCACATGACAAAAAGGCAAAACCAAGAATTTGAAAGTATTTCAGCATAGGCTGCTCCTCTTCTAATAGCAAAACATTCCAAATACGAAGGTCTAAGTAAGAAGATTACATTGTGCCAAATTCAATTCGCAGAGCTGAGAGATGGCATGTGACAGACAACCTGAATACCAAGTGCACATTTCACTGAGTTCATCTTTTAAGGATGGCAAGTTATAGGAACAGGGACAACATCTTTTACTGGAAGCCTAAAACATTAAGCTTTTTTAAAGACAGACATGTCTGTGATGGTGATGGGTGCAGAGGCAGATCCCTCCTGACAAATGTCCATAAACATTACAATTCAGTTTCACGGCAGAGTGAGACAAGAAGGTCAATCCACACTCCATTTTGATATTTCCTCAGTGAAGTGAGAGGCCACGCAAGGGTCACCCACTGAACAGAAAAACTGTTCTTTAGCTCTTCCACGCGCTGGCAATGCTGCCAGGCCAGAGGGGCTGCAGGGGATTCAGGGCTGCTCAGCCCCTCTGCTGGGTGAACTGAAGCAGAGCCACTCCACCTCAAGAATCTTTCAGCACACATAAAATTGTTTTATAATTCATCACATACTGAAGTGTTTTACAGCATCAATAAATTCAAGCTCTAAATATAAAGACCCCTTTAATCATACTAAGAACTTGGCTTTCTACTGGAAATCTCCCCAGGACTCAAGACTTCCAATGAGTCACCTTGTACATTTCATAACTAATAGACCTTTGCTTTGTTGAAGAAGAGGTAATTGAATACTTTATACAATCTTTATAAAACTCTACTGCCTGAATAGAATTTGTACTGAGTGTTTGTTGTTTTGTGTTCCAACCAGGAAAAGACGGTTGAGAGAATGGGATTATGTGTAAATAGGCTTTCCAGAGAGCAACATCTTTTGAACGTGTTTGTTATTTGAATTTGAGACTAATCTACTCAAGAGCAAGGCAAACACTCCAGCCCCTTAGTCCAGGCCTTTCCTCATCATACTCACCATGCTGTAAAAATATGAGCAGCATATGTTTTATCATATTTAATGATGCTAAAAGGAAAGAGGTTACTGCATTACATTCCATAAAAAAATCCTGCCAAACACAGAGGCAAAAGAGAGTAATGTGTCTTACCCAATGGAATGCGATCTGCGGTGGATGCACAAGGAAAGAAAAGCAAGAGTTAAAAGTATGATGAAAATGTAACAAAAAATATCCATATATAAATCTGCAGCACGTCAAACTGCCTGAGGAGGAAAAATACAATAATTTGCATTCAGCTCTTCACACTGGAACTCACACTAGAACACAAACCAGCTGAGATTCCTTCAAAGGAAAAATTTTCACATGCTTCTTCATTATGCAGTTACCTACTCCACGTGCAATGAAGAAGGGATGTTTTATTTGCAAAAAATTACGTTCTCTTCATTCGATCAGATTTAAACAATGATAACTGGCTTTCCCTCCCAAAATCCTACCTTAATCTCATTAAAGAAAAAGTATAGACAAACTGGAATTTTACATATATAACAGCAGCAAATGTGTTTTTTCCCCTCTGGATTTCTTGATCATCTCTCCGTTGAGAAGGATATGGGAAAAAAAGGGGCTCTTATTTCCTAAAATGACCTTTTCTAAAATACTACTTCCTTGTTGAAAACAATACTTGAAACACTTGGACACTGTATTCCAGCTCACAAGAAACTTCATTAAGTCAGCAGAAGCGGCAGAGGCACACTGATACGCAGTCTTCAAGGGATGTCATTAAGGTTCCAAAGTGGCAAAATGAGGAGGCAGCCAGCCCATCCTTCATCTGCCTGTTACTGCTGCAGTCTTTAATCACAGGCCACTTCCAGGGAACACCCGCCCCATGCAGCGAGCCAGAGATGGCACACACTTCATGAACAGCTCTTCAATACTTATTTTTCACATCCTTTTTCAACGTGTGGTGTGATGCATTATTTACTGAACAATATTCACACCTTGCTCCGAAGCAAAGCATGGCTTTCTTCAGGGTTATTTACAGGGCACGTCATCACACACACGGCTGCTTCTCAAACATTCATGGCTTTGTCTTCACAACACATTTCTGCTTAGACCTGCTTAGGTAATACAGCACAGCCTCCTTGGACTACCTGCTCACCCTCAGTGACAGCCACCCCTTTCTCCACGCTAGTACAGCTAACTTGCACACCCACAGTTGTTACTGTGGAGTCCTAAAACCCAGCACAAAGGAAGGGGTGAGTGTCAGTAAGAGCAAGAGGAAACAACCACTTCACCGATCAGCAGAAGAAATGCCTATGAAATGACATCCTGAAGCCAGACAGTATTACCATTTCCTTTATAGGCGATATCAGAGACACAGGCGTTTAGGAACGGTAGTTTTGGGTATGACAGCTACAATATTTTAAGGAATTCAGCTCCAAATGAGTTCAGTAACAGTTTCAAGTGCCCAGAACATCCCCAGATCACAGAAATCCTGGAAATGCATAGCAAAAGCCTGCATATCACTCCACTACCACCACAACAACCCCCCTCAAAGGAACAACAATAAAGGCACAGCAAAAATCCCACAGCACTAAAGCAGATTAATTCTACCTGAGCCATCTCCAACAGGTATTGGCCTAACCTGCTTCTAAAAACCTCCAGAGATTTCACAGCCTTCAGAAATCACCTGTACCCCTGTTCAGCTTTAGAGCTGAACGCTTTTCCTGACCTCTGACGTAACTTACTCCATCCTCCCTCTCCTTTCATTATTCAGCCACACTTGTCTAGCCTAAGAGCCAGCTCCTTCTAACACTCTCCCCAGCTGTATTTTCTGAAGCTGATTTTTAATTTTTTTGATTTTCTCTCCATTCCTTACAGCTCATCTGCACACCCTTCTGAGGATGGTGCCCCTGCACCAGCCTGAATACTCCAGCTGAGCCCCCATCAGAGCTGAGCAGAGCAATTAACTCTCAAGTCTTACAGACAACACTTCTGTGGCACTTGCTTGAATTAAGTACGTGTTAGCCACGATGGCCCAGCAGCACTGACTCCTGCTGCATTTGGGAGCCATTAGCCCAGCATGTGTTAGACCCTCCTCTGCAAAGCCAGTGCCCGCTGGCTGCTCAGTGCTCCCCATCCCTGCTTTTGATTTTTTTTTAATCTGTCCATAAACCAGGACAGCACCTCATACTTTCCAACACTGAATTTCATTTTATCATTTAAAACAAATTTGAATTCTAATCCTGCTGTCTAAAGTGATTGCCTTCCCTCCCACTGCAGTCACCTGGGGATTTTAAGTGTCCACATGACGCCATCATCTAAACCTGTAATGAAAATGCTAAAAAATAACAGACTCAGGACAGATGCCTGCAAATTCCTGCACTAAGGTGAGCTACTGAGACCTGCTCTTTGAAAATAATTCTCAACTCCCTGTGTCCTCTTCGTGCCAAATCAGTAACACCTAAACTCTGCCTCTTTAAGTTCACTTGCAGGAGTGAAAACAGCATTGATAATCTTAGCAAAGTCAAGCTCTACCACATCTCCTGCCTCCCATCTGACCTCTATGACAGCTGTTGTCAGTTCAAGATAACTGTTCTTGATTAACCCTTTTATGTTTTTTCCATTATGTTATCTTCTAGATGCTTAGAAAACCACGGGTTAATACATGCCCCTAGTGTCTGCTTTGTGTTTCCCAGAGCTTCCCTTGCCCCTTTCTAGAGAGATGAAATTTTCCTTCTTGCACCCCTCTGGGTCCCGATGTGTCTCTGTGCCAATTCCCATCATCTCTGAGGGGCACAGTCCGCTGCCACAGTCATGCCCCCAACCTCTCCCTCCCTGAAATCTTCTGTCTCTTTCCACACACACCTTCCAGCTCCTGGCAGGAATGAAGCATTATGTTATCTTTATTCATCTTTAGAGCTGGCTCATCCCAGACACTGAATGTGAACGGGGTCTGTGCAATCACATAATTAAGAGAACGTACGAGACAGCTGAATGAAGGATGTACAAGCAGCATAACGGCTGACACCCTAATTGGCATGCATGCCTTTGTTAGCTTAATCCTTCAATGCATCTTCTCAAGTAGTAGTAATATATGTGGTGGTGTGCATGTAGTAGTGTAGTATATGTAGTTTCATTTTTTATTATTTTTATTTTAAAGGCAATAAAAAGAAATATCAGCAAGTCTCCCAGCTGGTATCACAAGTTATTACTGAAATCGCCATAGGTGGAGATGAAACTCCACAGAGCCAGCTGGAGAACAGTATTGTATGAAAAAAATCCAAACTTTAGCAGTATGCAAAGGAGCAAGGGATGAAGACCCTCAGCTCCATATCACATCTGTGGTCTACATGGCAAAAGGCACCGGGTAATGTTAACGTAACCTCTGCTTCCAAGAGATCTGAGGCCACGCTATTGCCCTGGGAGTGATCTGGGACTCCCACCTTCCCCTTTGCCTTCTTTATCTGTGGCAGAAAATGTTAAAGCAGGCAATATGAGCTGAAGTGGAGAGGTGACAGAAAATCCTGATGGCACGTCTTTAATCACAAGAGCTATTAATGAAGAATCTATTATCTTAACTATATTACTAGTGGCTGGTTTGTATCCTAAAGCAAAAATATCTGTGTGCTGTATTTATGTGCATTTCTGGCATTTCTAGTAACACGATGATATTAAACAGAATGTATTACAACTGTAATGAGACCTTACAAGCACTAATAATTAATACAAAATTAAGAAGATGTAAAACGCTACTGATTATTCCTGCACAAAATGAATTAGAGAGTTGCAACACTGGGAGCTGCGGAAGGGATAAAAGAGAAGCACAGCAGCTGCCTGAAAAGCACTTTGTCCCCAAAGGCTGGCTTCTCTGTTCTTTGGGACACAGAATTTTGTCATTTTTCTTCCTTCATCTTCTAACACAGCAAAACGGTACGTGCAGTCACCACAATCTGGCCCGGTGCTGATATATGACATTTTAGTAATATTTTTAGAGATAATACAAGGTGAAAATTAAGAACCTGCATGTTCGTAACAGAAACATATGCTTCATGTGGTGCTCTGTACAGTTGACATAAAAAGCAACCTGGAAAGCAGAATTTTGTTTCACAAAGAAGGCAGGCTGCAGTATTTAGAGTCAGGCTGACTACAAGCACTTTCAGAATCATCCTCGCCACAGGCAGGGGCAAAGGCCAAACACACCAGACTGCTGAACATACTGGGAACTACGACGATCATCTGGATTTTACAAAATCAGTTCCTAGTGTCTACTCTGAATGAAAGCAGAACAGGGATTTGCATCTGGATGCCACTGGAGACTATCAGTCTTAATGCCTAACCAGGAGAATTAAGGCAGAGCCCTCTGTGTGTTTAAATCAGCATTGGGGGGGGGGCGGTGATAATCCACATCCTAGATCACTGAAAGAAAATGACTCGGATTAGCAAAAAAGCCAGCAAACAATGGAACAAAGGATGCCTGCCTCCTCGCAGCCTTCTCCCACACACAGGGCTGCCACTGGAGCGGGAGAGGGGCAGGTTTTTAAAACCAGGTCATTTAAGTGTGAAGGTTTACAGTGTGACCCCCCCAGAACTGCACCTGCCCAGCCTAAGCCAAGGTCCTAGGCCAGCTTTGCTGCCGAGGGAAGTGCACCCACCACTGCTCCAGGCTCAGGACGTTCAGCAGATGCCAAAGGCCTAAGTCAGGCCGTGCTTTATGTATCTACAGGATACTGGCTACACTGCTTGCTGCTTCATCGTCAAGCCTCTGGAAAACTCAATCTGAGAACTCATCTGAAAACAGTAAGCATCCACAAAAAATGGCAGTGCTGATAGTAGATATTTTCCTGAAAAATTCCCAACCAGGCTCAAGGTCATCATTTTGATCAAAGAAAGCTACTAGAAACAAGATTCTTGATTAACCAAAACGCTTATGCTCTGAGCCTCTGCTTTCAGCCCCTGGCTAAAGGGCTAATGGGATAAATACCACCCATCTGCTTTCCAAGCCCTACTCAGAAGCACGATAACCACGGTGGTGGGGGTTGGTACTGACAGGTAGGACAAAGGAATTTGGTAACAATGATTAATTAAGGGAAACACTAAAGGAAAAACATGCTCAAATGCAGTGAAGGCATTTCTGCCTTTGCTGTTCATCTCGCACCCTACAAAAAGCACAAGCAACAGGACCTGAGAAGTACTGAACTGTCAGAGTTATCCTTCCCCCTGTGATCGAGAGTGTTCAAGGTATCTGCACACCAGCCCTTTGGTCACTGCTGTAGGATCTAAAGCATGTAAGCAGCAACAGGACCTGCTCACTGAGCTTGGCTTTGTTACGGCAGGAAGCATTGGGAAAGAACAGAAAATGAAAACAGAGGACATGTTGGTGCAGCACAGGTCTCACACATTTCCAAAAAAATGCAGATTACAACTATGAATGCAGGGAAGGCAGTAGAAGAAACAAAGGTAAGAAAAAAGCTTCTGAAAGCAACTCATGGAACTGAAGTCTCAGCCTAGAAAAGAGGGAACTGAAGCGAAATACGATAAAACCCAGGAAACCACGAGTAAAGTGAAGGACAGCAGCAGGACTACACCCACTGCTTCTCATCCCAGAAGAGCCAGAAGGCATCAAAGGAAAGACCAGGGAGACTCGGAACAGGGAATGAACGAACGAACAAATAAACCATACAGTTCTTTACCACATAACTATCTGTTCGTCCTGGGAGACATGAGACGTTATGGGTGTCAAAAGATTATACAAGTTAAAATAAATAATGAAAAAAAAGAGATGAATTAATGAAGGAAACCCTTCAAAGACTTTTAAATGATAGCTCAAATCTCTGTTTTAGACAGTTTTCATCTCTCAGTTTGCTGAATGCTAAAAAAAAAATGTACTAGGAATATGCAACTCCATGCCTCCTTGTTCTTATATCCTTTTCTAGGGATATACTACCTATGGATGTTTAACTGTATTGAGTCAAACTGTTCTCAGTTTATGTTCATATCCTGGTTGCAAGTCACTCACTCAAAATTGCCATTTTAAACTGCAATGTGGAAAAAGACATTGTAAAGTAGATCATACAGCAATAAAGATTTTCCTTTTTTAGTTTCACCTAGAGAAACAGCAGTACTTCCACAGAGGGTTTATTAAGCTGTATGTAAATGGTAAGTATAAAGGGGGGGACTCTACAGATTTTTTAAGATTCAGAAAAAAGCAAAAAAATGGAAAAAGAGGTTTTAGCTGCCAAGAACTACGCTTCAGCCGTTTGCCGCAAACCCCCCCACATACACTTGAAATAGTGTAAAATGACTCCTATCTTAGGACATGGCTACCTCAAATATTACAAAACGACCAAAAAAGTGAGTGCATACCAGTATCTCTAATAAATGAGACTCTAATTCTGCAGCTAAAGCAATATATTGTAGACTTTTTTTTATACACACAACTGCATAACAACACCTTGCCTTTGTACGTCTTGAAAAAGCTGATAAAAAAATAGCCTGAAATAATTTTTTGATTTCTCATTCCAAAAGCAGCTCCAAGGCAGGTTTGTATTCTTCAGATGACGTTGGTCTCCAGAATCCATATATGAAGAAAACTGGGTTAATCAAGATCTAACAGCAATTTTTTGTTCTATTTTATTGTACATTTCCTTGAGCCTGCAAAGTTATTCCAAAAGGTTTTCAAATTGAAGGTGTTCTTTTTTTTTTTTTTTAAACTGGAACTTAAATAATAATTATATCTTCATTCATTGTTATCCCTTCTTTTTGTTTGAAACCATGAATGTGATAAAATACTCTCACTACAAAGTACTTGAGCCTTTAAAACGTTAATGCAGAGGGAAGAGCTAACGGATGACTTATACTTATTGTCCTCAAAATCAGACCAGAGAAGCAGCAGCCCCCTGTACCTCATATCTCCAAACTTCTTGCTGATAGCAGTTCCAACGTTGCTGATAGCTGCTGTTGCCTTCTGTCCTGCGTGGCTCAGGGTCTCATGTGTTTTCTTGTAACTGGAAACAAGCAAACAAAAAAGAATAGGAATAAACATTAAAAAAGAGAAGTTAGAATCCTCTACAATTAATTCCCTTTCCTCTTATTTCCACATCTTAAAGCTGGAAGGTTAAGAAACAGAACAACTCCAGGACAAAACAAATTACAAAGATGCCTGTGCCTGTACAGCTTCCCAAGGGCACTGTAATCCTAATGCAGGCAAAATGCTCTCCAGTGAATCCTTCACTGCCTCTTTCCCACCTGCAGAAAACACCTCCTGAGTGGATCAGCACAAGCTTTTTACAAGTAGAATGCAGCGATTTGTTGAATCATTTTATGCGTTTTTTGTAAACTTACACCAGGTAAGTATTCTCGCAGCAGACACTGACTTGGTAACAAAACCTGCTGCCTAAAGCACAGGAAAAGGGTCACAGAAACTGCTATTCCATGCATATACATATTAGTTGCCTTTAGAAGATGCACTTCAAAATTCCTTACTGATACTTCAAATTAGACAAAATTAATAAAATTTGCTTCCATATGCTACAATTTTACTTTTTAAAAATTTCATTAAAGGAATTAGGTTTTAGGAGTGACAGGGAAAGAAGGATGAAAAAATCTAGACAGTGAATACACTTTCTTAATAGCACTGACTCTTTTTAGAAGTAACTTATTTCACATCCAGTGTTCACATTCAAACACAGCACCATCTTAATTTACTGATCCAGAATATGGGCTCTGACCCACAGAGACCCTTCAGTGCAGCTACGTTGCGTTCTCAGAGCAATCAATAAGCTTTTCTGCACAGATGCCTTTTTGCTGAGTAAACTAACTCTGAGCATGTCAGAGGCTTCCTTCCGAGCAAATGATCTGATACTCCCAGTGACGCAGACAGGCTCAGAATTAGAAGTACTGACCTAGTAACAAAAAGAGAGCACATGCTAATCAGTCTTGTACCCTGTGGTGTGCCTTGGCAGACAAGAACTGAAGAAATGATCATGAAAAATTCAGAAACACAGTTCCACTGGTTCTACTTCTCCTTTGAACAAAATCTGTAAGATTGCAAATGTCTACCAAAATACATTGGAGATTAATAAAAAAATCCCACTGCCTCATTCCTGAAGCAGACGATTTTCTTCTGAAAGTTATATGAAAGCAATATAACCTTGTGGAGGCAGGAGGAGAAATAAGAGAAGATTACCATTTACACATCCCATTTTATGTCAGCTCCTTTTAGACCTACAGACCTACCAGTACCTGTTGCTGCAAGTCCTCTGGTGAAGACTCTGTTTTGCAAACTACAGGTGGGAAGACAGATCCCAAGTAATGCTCTATTTCTTTCAGACTACAGTCTATCAACAATTAATTTTTCCCCAATGCAAATACTTTGATTTTGCATTCCTAAGCCACAAAGTATCTTACAGACTACTGACCCAAAAAGCTCTAAAACTGGTAAGTAAAATGGCTCGTTCTATGAAGATGCTTGTCTCTGCTTCCACTGGCTCAGAAAGGCAGTCTGTGGGGATGAGCTCAGACCGGGGTACCAAACCTCTAGAAACCTGGAGTTAGATAGGCTGAACCCCCCACATGCACAATGCTGAAAGACCATCAGGGCTAAAACAGCCGAACAGTGACCAAAAGAGCACAAGTTACAATTAGAAACCAGGAGCACTGGTTATGCCTGTTTTATTTCTTCTGGCAGAACACAGAGATGACCAAAAAGATTATTTTCACTGAGTCTCCTTTCTCCTCAGCCCTGCTGTCTGTCCCTGACATAGCAAGACTGTAATGGCCCTATTTCACCAAGGCCTCATTCTATAGTCTCATAACTGTCATTCTCTTGCCCTCAGTGGACACACTCTCATATAAACTAGAGCGGGATGAGAGCCTAAAACTGATATTAAGGATGCTTCAGCCAAATTAGGAGCATGCAGCTTTTTGATAAGTGTTACCTATGAAAAAAAACCCCATAAAAATCAAGTCTTTTAATGCCTATGGGTTTATATATATCTGTATATGGGCATTTCTTACAATGTCTACATTACTGCAAACAAGTCTTAAGATATTTTCCTAACACAAAACTTTCCTAAACCATTCAGCACAAGTGCAATTTTGCTGATGACAAACTGAAGTTCAAGACTTGAGTTCCAGATCTAAAAGAAACTTGGTAACAGAACCTATTTATGTACAGGTTCACTGTACCTAGTAACATACTTTGCAGACACTCATCTGAACTACTTCTTTGAAAACCACAACTTGGAGTTCATTCTGTTCAAAGGCCTATGAAAAAACATCTTCATGTCTTGCCCTTCTGCTGCATGTTCTTCACACTGCATAAAACTGTTAAGAGAATAGTCCCAAATGAACCATAGAGCGGACAGATTCAACTTTAAGTGAGAAACATCACAGTCCCCTACATATTCCTGAAGATTACATTTTCCAGAACACACTTTCAGCGAATTGGTTGAAATGTCGCTGATTTCGGTGTTCCAGCTAAAGTTTTGTTTTCTCTGAAAATCCCATAAACCCAACATCCTCCCCAGCATTTCCAGTAGCGTGGAAGACATGGGCACTGCATTTATGTTCCTAATGCTTGAGCTATTACGTAACAGCGTAAACCCAGCTAAGACCATTACACAACTGGGCTGTTTTTCAGCACCAACTTTGGCAAAAGTGACCTTTGAACCTCCTCCCTCCCCTGCAACGCCGAGGAAGAGCTTTATGGAGCAGAAAAATAACAAAGATGAAAATGCAGTGCCACGGGCAGTACCTGTCAACAGTGGCAAGAAATGGTAATTTGCATCTCCGCAGAGCTCACTGGTAGCTGGCTTAAAAACCAAGCCCCCCCCCTTGTCTCTCCAGCATTATGCACATCACTGTGCCTTCTTCATACACAGATTGTCTTTCCACAGCGCACGTTGCCTCGTCGTAGCTGGTTATGCTCTGTACTGATACACAGCACAGTGTTTTGGCTCAGTTATTTTTATCATCATAGCTATGTCATATTTACAGCATTCGTGTGACACCTTGCCAAACACTCTGGTAACAATAATCTACAACATATTCTCTCTGGCTTTGGGGGAATCTTCTCAGTTGTAGATAGTGTTATTAACCCAAGCCAGCCAATTCTCGTATCCTCATGTAGCACACACAGCACTCATTTACGCAAATATGTCCTTAGGCTCTATGCTTTTTTAACACTAATACAAAGTCACCGTCACCTCCTGAGTGTAACAGCATTACACCAGATGTCCAGTAGCATTAGTAAAAGTAGCAACTGGTACTTGATTTATGCAGCTGGAATAGAAACACCTTCTCTGGTTTTGCGGCATCTAAACATACTCCACAGCACAGAAGAATTGCTGGTAGTGGCTAACAAGGATCATATTCCATGCTTTTCACTTAGCACTTAACAGTAAATGTTTAGAATGTATTTTATAGACATGAAAGATTAAACAAACATGGTATGTGAATTGCTGTCACAAGTGTAAACTTCTAAATAAAACTCACCTGGGTCATTTTAATCATTACTTTTTTATATGACGTTCACCTAAGTATTTTGTCCATTATCTTCTGATCATAATTTTTTAAAATAGGGTATTTCTTTAATAAAAGCAATTCTTTATAAAACTGATTACGTGAGGTTATCTTAAAATATGTTGATATTGCAGTTATATTCTGATAATATGCCCAACATTTAAAAGAAGCTTTAAAAATAACTCCCATCTCCAGTACTGTAACATACGAATTAGACAAAGTAGATTTGCCGCATACTCTGACTGCTTTTTCACCTGACAGTTTCATATATTGCATTTAGGTCACACTATCATATGACAACCAGGTCTCACTAGCTGATTTTTACAGCCAACGAAAGCATATGAGAGAGACACTGCTCCACAACACAGAATGTGCGAAGGAAACAGTGCTCCCCTCACAGTGCAGCCAGGCTGCAGGCACCCAGGGAGCTCAGAGAACTGGATGTTCAAACGGCCAACATCACCTGCAGGGTAAGGCAGGACGACCACACTGCAGGCTCTTTGATCTCAGTTCAGCAGAGAATTGCCCTTCACCAGGCGGAGTTAAATGTACTCTTCCTTCAAAGGTGCAGCACATGAACTCCTGACAGAAGTAAGCTACAAATATAACGTTTGTATTTTGCATGGCAAACTGCCTGTTTGACCTACTACAATAAATTACAAAGAACTTTAATTCAGCTTCTGTAAAATTAGCACATTTACTAACTAGTATACCTTCATTCAGCATTGTGCCTCTCCATCGTTGCTTGCTGGCAAAATGAATTAATTTGAGAAACCCTCTTCTGTAATAAAGCTTACAAAAGATACAACAAAATGCAAACAATTAACAACAAAACCATGCAGCTGAGCAGAGCCTGGTAGCATGAGCCATGCACTATGGAGCTTCCCTCTTTTTAGTTCTCAAACTATTAGTCAGCTGAAAAATGACATTTCTGGACTCCACATTAAGCCTCTGGATCTCCTGAGAAACTCTCAGCCAGTAAGTTATTTTCCTGTGAAAAACAGGGATCAGAATTAATTAAATCATGCTCACATGAAATAAATGCATATAAGAATGGCAGATAACATGCACATAAAACAGTCTCCGAGAGCATTCACAGTGCCATTTTGCCCACAAATGAACTCTAAGATTTCACGTTGGTGAGTTTTTTCAGTGCTGACCTGAAATCCAATCCAACTTCAAGAGCAAACAACGACAGATGTACTCTTCTTTTTTTCTAGACATTCTTCCCTTTGCAAGGTATGTTAGGAATTAATTGAAGCTGTGCTGGCACTTGGATGGGCACACACGCCTACAGCAGTCAAAGGCAGTATGCCCCAGGTAGTTCCTCTCCCACAGAGAGCTGAGGGAACCCAACCTCTGCACATTGCAGGGGACCTGCCTGCAGCCAGAAATCTGTGCACAGCACTTGGAAAGCAAGTGTTCAGGAGGCTGGGGAGTCACAGGTCAGGAAAGGTGCCAGACACAGGTGACAAACACTATGTGCTGTCCGGCACTGCATTCTTCAAAACCTTTGGGAAAATCTGGGATACAATTGTGTGAAAGGCACTATTTGTCTAATGCAGCACAGAACAGGGGAAAACCAGGCTGTGGTACAGCTAATGTCCATGTAGAAAAGCCACAATAAGTTGGCTTAAGCACAGACAATCTTAAGACATTCCAGGCCACAACGTCACAGTTCATCACACCTTAAACTATGCCAGTAACAGTGTCTGTGGGCTTTGTACTGCACATCAGATCAACAACATTACACAGATATCCCAGCCTCCCTTTTCCTTTCTTCCCCTTCTCATCATCTCCTTTCTTCCTCCTGTCCTTTCTCCTTTCCTGCTTGCCTTCATCTTTCTTCATCTCACTTTCTTTTGTTTTCCTTTCCCTTTCTTTTCCCTTCCATTTCCTCCCTCCATGTCTTTTCATTTTCCTTCTTTCTCTTTCCTTTGGCTTAATTTCTGTCATTCCTTTCCCCCTGACCCTTTCCTGGATATTTTTAATCCTGATAATTTCAGAGATTTCAGTTTACACTCAGGTCTCCTCTTCCCTCCTTACAATTAGATAAATACAGATATCTATAATATAAGTTATCCATATTTTCTGGTACGCAATCATTAATTACAGTGGAATTTTCCCTGAGAAACTAACACTATATTCGCTACTCTGGAAGATATCACCTGATATTGCTGGGGAATTTCCATCAGCGGAAGTTTCTAGTGTAAACAACTGGACATGCACCTTTGAGAAAAGTCCTTTGTCCAGCCTTATTTTCCATTACTTCACCCTTCCAAGTTCAAGGTCTGAGATATACATGGCAAAGCAGCAAAAAACCTGTCCTTGAAGAAGGCATGAATATTGCCTGATTTGACCCAAAGGACACAAAGTCAGTGGAAGTGAGAGGTTCCCTTTACATTCCCATAGCACAGGCTCACATGCAGGTAACGTGCTTGGTAAAGCTCACGTGCCCCTCTCTTCACTTATCCAACTGCTACATTTACTTGCAAGTTTACAGAAGAAAATGTCAAAAGGTTATTACACCTTGCAATGAACAAAACACCCACATTTCTTTAACTACCACTTATAACAAGTACGTGTGTGGGAACATGGTACACTAAATTCCTAAAAGTCACAGTAGGGCTGCGGTTGTCCATAAATTATATCTGGCTCCCTGAGAAAATTCTGAACCTCCTCTGGAACACATCACTATGTATTTAAAGTTATTCCCAATGAAGACCGCAGGTACAGTAGACTGTAAGTCTCAAACACATGCAGCGCAACTATTACTTTCTATTTTCTCATCACCTGGCAGAAATTTGAACTAGAAAACATTAAGTTCTCACTATTTGTGGAAACCCATTCAACAGTCCTCAGGTTCCCTATCAGCAGAACCAAGCTTGCCCACACAGTTTTCAACCAGTAGTCGATGAAGAGATCTTTATTCTGTCTCTGGAGGGAAAGGCCAAGTCCATGTTGAATACTCTTAGCCCAAATCTCATGTAAGTATTACATGTAAGAGCAGAACAATATTGAAATCTTCCTAAAAAGCCTTCAAAAGACACCCACCACCTGAGACAGCCTCAGGCTCTGTCTGGGAGACGTGCTGTTTGGACCTAGCACTTACAGTTTTCCTGATTCTGGCCACTAATTCATGACATTTTTCTGCTTCTACAAGTGACAATTTTTGTCTGTGAGGGCAAAAGATGAAAAGTCATTTGGAAAACACAGCTTTTTGAGACTCCTATCATAGACAGCAGTCTTCATGGGTCCACTTTCCATCACATCAAAGGCTTCCTAGTTCCCAGGTTGGAATAACTAAGCATATGGGCTCTGAGAGATTTCACTTCCTTTCACTACTACAGCCCTCAAGGGGAGAATGAGTTTTCTTTACATTTTTAACCATTTTAATAATATATTAACCATGGCAGAACTGCTACTTACAGTGATCCAAATGTCTGGAGTGTTGTTTTTTGGAGGGGTTCGTAGCAAAACCCAACCCTTTTAATCTCCCTAGAAGTTATCTCTCTAGTTATATTACTATTCCATCCACAGGCTGAAAGGTTACCCATTTAAAACAGAGCAGGCTTATGCCTTCCTGCAGTTGCTAGCATTTAAAGAAAGAATAACAAAGGAGCTTCTGGGAACTATTAGGCTGGAGTAAGGTTATTGGTGGGTAATTTTACAGGTATAACTGCTGCTTAGAAACTCAGTAATACCGAAATACCTCCGGAGAAGACAACACTGTAACACCTTATTGTTTTTTCCCCCAGAGACCTACAGAAGAGCACCAACTTAAAAGCTGAGGATGATTAAAACATTTATGCTTGGCAAAGGTCAAGGTATCTTGTGGATCCATGTTCTTAGTGCTTCATGTGAGGGACTGGTAAAGAGGATAGATTACACCTCCTCCACATATAAGGCAATGCAATTCTGTAACTGCATTGAACAATACTATCACTTGGGACCTGACTGACTGAAAAAGATGGAGCAATAGGAGTCTCATGAAGTTCATCAAAGGGAAATGCAGAGTCTGGCAGCCTGGGATTAATAACTCCATGTACCTGTACAGGCTGAGGACTAACCAGCTAGAGAGCAGCCCCACAGAAAAAAAAACTGGGGTCCTGGTACACAACCTGTTGAACTTGAGTCAGCAACATGCCTTCACAGCAAAGCTGGCTAACAGTATCCTGGGCTGCATTAGGAAGCGTGATTACAGGTCAAGGGAGGTGGCTCTTCCCCTCTACTCAGACCTGGTTAAGGCCACACCTGGAGTGCTGGGTCCTGCTCTGCACTCCCCAGTACAAGGCAGACGTGGATATACTGAAGTAGGTCCAGCAAAGGGCCATAAAGATGTATGTCTAAGGGACTGGAGCATCTCTCATGAGGAAAGGCTGAGAAAGCACGGACTGGTCAGCCTGAAAGAAGAAAAAGCTCATAGGGGCGGTCTCATCAGTGTGTATAGACAACCCGATGGGAGGGAATGGAGAAGATAGAGACAGACTCTTCTCAGAGGCATCTAGTGAAAGTGCAAGAGGCAATGGGCACAAACTGTTATGCAGTAAGCTTTTTCAGAGTGAGGGTTATTGACCACCGGAACAAGTTTCCCAGAGACTCGGCAGAGCCTCCATCCTTGGAAATATTCAAAACCTGACTGGACAAAATCCTGAGCACCCTGCTCCAGCTGACCTTGCTCTGAGAGGGCGAATTGGACCAGACTGCTTCCTGACATTGCTGTCAACCTCAACTGTTCTGTGATTCTCCATAAAACTAGGTCAATCTTTACAGAAGCTATCTTCTTACGTTAATGCACTATGCAGGGAAAATCTGAAGTACAGAAGGATAGAGAGCTGTGAAAACTTTATCGAAGCAACACCAACCAAACAGCTTTAACTAAGCAAACATGCTGCATTCAGGTTACATAAATCCTTTCCTTTGTAACAAAACATTAAATAGAAAAGCTTAATTATGGTCTTTGTAAGTATCCCTGTAAAGACATTCTTGATGATTCCTTCAACTAAAATAAATAACCTCAAAATATGCCAACATTACCTTGCTTCTAGCATCTAAATAAGAATGAATTATCTATGTTTAAAATATAAATAACCCCCCCTGCATTTCTAGAAGCTAACTGCCTATCTACCCACCTCTATTCACTGGAAACCTAATCTTTAAAAAGGTGTGTGTGGGAAGTCATTCCAGTTGAATGCCTTACCATCACGAAAGCAAATCACACTTGAGGCAATTGTTCGCTTCTAGTTACTGATATCCTGCATAGTAGAAACCCCTGCTTTCTTTAACAGATTATACTAAAAGTCCATGCACAGAAAATAGCAGATGAAATGAACAAAGAACTTACTGTTGCAAAATGTAATGTCTTAGTAGAGGTAGTTAGAATTGATTTTGCATACCTTAAAGCATGAATTAATGACAAGGAATCAGTTTGTACAGAACTGTCGCAGCTTGGGAAGACTCAGACGCTCACTATGAGGTAACAGCAAGCTTCAAACTTCATTCGAACAAACCAATATATTTATACACCAACTTCTTAATGACCTAATACATATTCTGTAATACAAGTATTTGATTGGATAAGCTTAACGTCAACTCCACCCCTATAACCTGTTACTAAGTACCTAGTACCTTCTTTCTATCTTCCATTCCAACCCAAACCTATTTGCTTGTTTGTCCTTTACCTCCACAAAGTCACAGTGTCCTTGAAGCTGACTGGACCCTGCCAACTGTTGCTGGCTAAACTAACTGAGTCCTGCAACTTCCAAGATCCACCTGTAACATGTCTACATGTCCCTTCTCTGTTAACCATTTCTCCACACAGAACTGTATTTTAAACCTTCAGCCTATGGAGGACATCGCCCCCTTCACCTCCAGCTCTAGCTTTCCTCTGTATGAAAACATGTACTTTTTTTATAAGCATAGCAATTCTTTAATGATAATTACTGACATGCACATATCAAGCATGCTCAGCCTAACTCCTAAGCTATCCATGGCCAACCATTTATAATGAAAATACTTAAAAATAGTCAGAGTCTCAAGTTTAAATGTAGTCATTTCAGGTGGTACCCATCCTGTGAGTTAGGTCGTGAGTCAACTGGTTGTTCTGACACACCTTACAGAACTGTTTCTGAGAGAAGTCCACCCTTCTGCTTCTAAGTCCATTTTAACCCTAAAAATGCACCCCTAAAAGGTGAGCTTAAAAAGATTAACAACCAAAAAAAGGACAATAATTTACTGCTTAATTGTTCTCTGTGGCTTTGAAAAGTTACCCATTAAAGAAAAGTGGTTTTAACTTCCGGGAAAAGCCCTGCAGTTACAAAACCCAGTAAGACTGAGTGAAAACAAAATTTGTCTACTTAAAAGCATTTCTTTTTAAAATTTAAAATTACTAATTGTGCATTTAAAAGTGTAAAGTACAGGCATGTAAATATTTTGAACTTTTATTTCTTAAGACAGGGTTTTTATTCTTACTAAATCAGAGAATATTGGTGAGTAATGCTATCCCATTGCTATTTTGGTACAGCAACAATGAATCACTGCTATTATTTAACACATCCATTCCGAAGAATGCCAGATTACCAGGATTTGTACTGGCATCAGTGTACTGGTGTGAGTGTCAGCCAGAATTAGAAAGCAGTTGGACCGTGGACATCAAGTTTTTCAAGGGCACAAATGGACTCCTGCTGCTCAGTTCCACATGACTACTTGTAGATGCTCATCAGCTAATGGCTTGTTGGTTTTGAAACTCAAATAAAAAGTAGCAGCCTCCCTGACATCTATTCCACTCAGCAGGTATTTCAATTACTAAATTTCATACCAGGACTCATCAAGGCAACACCTCCAACACGCTACATAACATATAATGAATTTGTGCAAGGTCTGTACTCACGCAGAAGTTGTCTGCATATCATGCCAGCTTTTGCTAAAGTTCTGCTTCAGTTCATTCATCAGACTTATGCCAAGCTTTTGTTTAATTTCAACCAGGTGCTTTTCTTTGGCTGCTAGCACTTGCCGCAAAGTTGAAATTTCATCCTCTAGCTGAGAGACACAAAGAGGAAGGAGAAAGGAGAAAAGTGTTAGCCTGCTCCTACAGAACAATAAACATACACTATGTCAAGAGATTAAATGACTCTCATATAAACTTGCATTTTTCGTAGGTTACTAGAGAGAGAGAGATTCAAGTGCTTATGAAAATCACAAAGATACATCCAGAACAGAGCTGACACTACATTAAAGTAATATCCTAAACTGTGTCACCAATGCACACCATCCTACACATGCATTTGATATGAGAGAGAATTCTCCAGTAAGAAAGTGACTGCTGAGCAACTTGACCAAGATCTGCCTTAGGGCATCAGGAGTATCAAACATCAGATTTCCATTCACTCGTAAAATGGCAATAGGCAGAACAGGAGAAGACCGCAGAATTCAGGCAGACAGTTCTCCCTGAACGCACAGGGTTTTAGCTTCATATTTGCAGCTTTTTAGTCTTCCACTCATGGGGGAGAAAAAAAAGAAAAAAAGCAAAAAAGCAAATTCTTAGGAGTAGGTGAAAAGAAATATTCCCATGATAACATATGACTTGAGAGTATCATAAACAGTTACATCCACGTCACAGAAGTCATACCTATATTTTCAGGTCCTACATATTTCAAAATAGTAACACAAAAATATACAGCAGACGGACTGTTAACATGAGCGAACAGGTCCTACCTAAAGCACAGAAGACATTCAGCAGACACAGCAGATTAGACTTTTCAGAGCTCCTAGTCATTAACTCAACTGTGTGAATTCAAACTGTAAAGGCACTATTCAGCCCAAATAGAGGGATATAATTCTCCCTGCAGAGGACATTATTTGAAACATTTAAACCAAGGCAGTGTTCTAGCAAGGCAAGGACCATGACACTTGACTGAGAGGAGGGACCAGCGAATAAGCCTCTCGCTGGCTTGGGATTCACCCCCTTGGGCAGCAGTCCTTCGAGCTGGGGTTGCATTCTTGACCCTCCCAAGCCAGTTCCACGAGCAGCACCCAGAGGGACTGAAGGACAAGTGATACCAGAGCAGCTGCCTTTCACTTCAGATTTAGAAGTTCCCTCACCAACTACATTCCTTCCCCCATATGTTAATAGAATGACATATGGTAATGTACCTGATTACCATATGTTAAGTTCCCTGGAACCACAGTCTCCCTGTGATTTAACTCCATGG
Source organism: Thinocorus orbignyianus (assembly GCA_013400375.1). Taxonomy (NCBI): domain Eukaryota; kingdom Metazoa; phylum Chordata; class Aves; order Ciconiiformes; family Thinocoridae; genus Thinocorus; species Thinocorus orbignyianus. The sequence continues at coordinate 1,015,027 of VXBW01006208.1, forward strand.
GCTGCAGGGAATGAGGCAAGCACCAGCTGCATCAGTTGCTGACCTCCAGGGCTATATTTAGGATGCAAATACCAGCCCTCTGGAGGTCATCTGGTCCCATGCATTCTGCTTCCTTGTAAAACTTCCTTGTAAATGGCTGCAAGCTCATTGTTCTTGGAAAAGTCTCACCCTTGAGTCTCCCAGCTATCAGTTTCTCTTTTGTCATTACCTGCTATCTAAATTATTCAAGCAGCTCAGGAATTAAGCAGCAAGACTACAAACACAAGGCAAAATCATGACCTCAGTGAAGCAGATACCAGTATTCACTGATGCCTGTGATGCCAACAATCCAAAATTGCTTTATGCAATATATCCTTTATGCTCCATTATATTCCTAACCTGCAAATGGGATGCTGTCAAGAGGCAGAAGTAGTTTCTCTTCTGAGAGGACAACTGGTTAAATGATTACAGAAAGAAGAAATCACAAATGCCAGCATTCCTCAGGCAGCAGTTCAGAGCTCCCGTTAGAGGTTTCCCACTCACAGCAAACCCCCCAGTGCACAAGTCTGCCTGAGTAACACTGGTAAAGAACTTAACTTAAACCAATACCAGTGTGCTTAGGTACACTTAAACATTAATGCTTTCCATATGGGCTAGCACTAGGCTGATCGTTAGGTACCTGGATATGTGAACATTTGAGGGCTTCTATTAAAATGACTTTCCATCTGTTCCATGCTGTAAAGCCCTCAGCAAGCATTAACCGTGTGCTCAATGGCATAAATATGAACAATATTGTTAACTGTATTAAATACTATTTTTCCTTAGTGATCAGAGTCTGGTTTTGATTTGACAAAATGCTCCTCAAGTTTCATCCTTTTAAAATAACGGAACATACAAAGCCTCCCTGAAGTGTTCAGATATCAGTGACTGCAGACTGAAGCAGGCAGACAGGATTAGGGATTTATAGTGGGATCCTGAAAAGCATTTAAGTCGGTTACATACCTAACTCCCATGGAAGTCAGGCATCACCTGCTTAGGCATTTTTGAAAAGTCCACCGTTATAAATGCAGACTCCATTATGAAACTAAGGCTTAACAGAAATACAAGTTTCTAGTCCTCACATTTCCCTTCTAAGGGAAACAGTCTCAGAAGAACGGAGATGCATCATACAGGGACAAAGCTCCCTTCTCCCTTTTGCTAGGCTTAGGAATCAGAGTTAATAGTTGTTTTTCCTTTCCTCTGTTGTTGTGTGAGATGTGTAAAAGCAAGGAGAGGAGCTGACCGTGTAAGACACTACAATTCCCATAATGAACTGACATGAGTAACATGTAAATCACATGAAGGTGAGACCCCAGGAAAAAATCCACAACTGTAGATCTCTCTGAAATCTGGGACTGACTAATAATATGGGAGAAGGACAGAGAAGTTCAGCACACAAACACAAAAAAGTATTTTCCTTTGTTTTGCCTTTTTATTATTATTTTTGGGCAAATTGTATGTTTTAGGAGGTGGAACATTCTTTTAAGAACCACCCCAGTAATTCTCCAACATATAATCTTTCCCATTTTTGCCAGTAGACACTTACAAAACAGCTCATAAAATACAAACCAGAAATTGTTTATTCAGTAAAATGGAGCATTTCGGATAACCTACTATTGATAAAAAATAATGTCAGTTGGTATTATCTATATTCTGAGATACACATAGTACTGTATAAAATGGGGAGGTGGAAAGATTCAGCTACTGATTGGAATAACAGTGATGAATGGGTTGAATGGTAAGTTGAATACTAAATTTACTATTTATTATGCTTGTTTTAAAGATTCAGGCAGTAAGCAATTAAAATATTAAGAGACCTCAAGGGAAAACAGAAGCCAGCATAGTTACATGTGTACTTTTAAGTCAGATGAAGTGTAGTGCCCTGGCCTGGCTGTTGCACAGCCCTCATCACCAGGGAAACCGTGCCAGGTAAAAGCCATCACAGAAAAAAACCCAAGGGCTGTTTTTAAGGCAGACCAGTTCCTAGATCCAGCAGGGAGAGGTATGCAAGCACCTGTTACAGCACGGGGGCCAGGAACACATGGTTGGGAATGGAGAAGAGAGGAAGGCAGTGATCAACTAAAGTAGCACATGCAGTGCACTCCTCGACATGGAGTACTGAGGTATGTACCAGACAGACATGACCACTGAAAGGAAGGTAGACACGGCTGTTTAGGAGGAAGAACTACCTGAGGGACATGCCTTGTCAGGTATCGTTTAAAGAAATAAAAAGCAAGTAATGCAACCCGCACCAGCAGCGTGGTAATATGCTGACAAAAGCTCTAGAAGGAGCAGGCAACTTCAGAAAAGCTCGCAAAGAAGCTGAGGACACGGTCCCCTGACAGGGAGGTCGTGGAGCCAGTGCTGTCCCGAGCAACTCCTGTTGCCTCCTGAGAGGTGGTACACACGTTTTCAGTCACATAAAAGATTTGTCACAAAATGTGAGGACCTTACTATGGTAGCCCTTTAAAGAAAGTAGTTGCAACCTCTGAACAGAATAACGTAGCACAAAAAATAAGAGGCACTTCACCCCTGCACCAAATCATATAGCTCAACTTTTATACCTCCAGGCTGAGTACATGTTGATTTTTAAGTTTTTCCTTGGGTGAACAGCAGGCAGAGGCACCAGGATACATGTGGTAGCACACATAGCTGAACTCGGAACCCGAACATGAGCCAGAAAGGTGCTTTTGTGACAGTATGGGAGGGGGAAGACAGCAAGGAGTAAATGACTACTTTGATAAGTGTAATGGAAGGACAACTGACAGCAGTGAGCAAGACAGCTCAAAACCTCAGCCCCCGTCATGACTCAGGAGTCACTGTACCATGCTTCTCACACCGAGAAAGGAAGGGGTAGGGTGGGTGGGAAATCTGTTCTGCTAATAAATTTCTGGCCTTATGTACAGTTTTTGGGCTACAATTTTCTGCTATTATTCTGAAGCATCAGACTGACCTCTGTTAATTCAAATGATTGTTAGAAGATCATAATATTTGAAAAGCAATCTCTCACTTGTGTGTTGGTACATGAATCAAAGCATTTCTACCATGAGCCACTGAGAACTCTCTGCTCCCACAGGAATCAGCTTGCAGGAAGGATGCCCAAAAACTGTTGAGATAAATTCTCTTGAGAGGCATTTCATTCTCAGATAGCTGCAGGAAGTTGGTTTGATTTTTTTCTCCTCCCTTGTTTCCATCTGCCTCTTAAGTCCTTCTCAGCAGAAAAAAGAATCATAGAATGGCTGAGATTGGAAGGAACCTCTGGAGGTCATCTGGTCCAGCCCCCTGCCCAAGCAGGGCCATGTGGAGCCAGCTGTCTAGGACTGTGCCCAGAGAGCTTTTGAGTATCTCCAAGGATGAAGACTCCACAGCCTCTCTGGGTGCTCAGTCACACTCACAGTACAAACATGTTTCCTGATGTTCAGAAGGAACCTCCTGTGTTTCAGAGTGTGCCCACTGCCTCTGATGCTGATGAAAAGACAATAATGAATGAACAGTCCAGCTTCTATCTCACTGCTGTGTGATGAACTGAACATATTTACAGATGTGACAGGATCAGTAAAGAAGTAAAAATTAACTAGCAACTCAGAAACACAAGGCTTGATAAAATGTTCAAGTGAGAAAACAATCTTTCGGGTTTTCTTTCCCTAGAAAATCCTAAATCAGCACTGAAGGTAAATGACCTGAGAGTCATTAAGAATGTGACTTCTTAAAGTATTTAATATTACAACTTAATATAATATTAATTTCAATATTTCTGTTGTATGAAAGACAGGGATTGATCCCTGCAAAAGAACAGTCCTCTGTGTTTGCCCATTCAGTGTGTAACAGCAGCAAATGCTTCCCAGAGCGCTATGGAACAATGATGAAGGAATGCTTTTTGTCTAGCTAGTTTACACTTGGAAGGTATATGCTCACAGCCCAAATTTTGGGTTTCCTACCATTCAAATGGGTTGTTATTTTACTCTTGCTGTGTGAAGTTTCCAACCTACTGTCTTAAATATTCATTATTCAATTAAGACAAAACCAACTCCCTCCCTTCATACAGCTGTGATTTCTACTATTTGTCTCACATTTAAAATAAGTAAACCCTCACTGTTTCCCATTCTCTCATTTTCCATTTTGGAATTTCACTTCTGTTTCTACAGTATGTAGCAGCAGTAATTAAAACTGAATCCACCCTCCCATTCTAGACCACATCTAGACAATCTCTTTAATCTTTGTAATAAAAAAGACCACAGGGTTCACACCTTTTTTCCTCCAATTTCCTTGCTATTAAGTATTATTTTTAAACATTTTCATGGTGTCATGCAATCCCCTGAAGCTCTCGAATTAAACAAACAACAAATGAAAATCAAAAGTATAACCCTCTAAACACATCAGTGCCAAAGGAAACAAAAATGTGGTGAAATAACTGTGCTTATTATCATCAATCTCTTCTGGAACCACCATCATCAGCTTTTCCTCTGAGCGCCACACAAAGAATCTTTTCCATCGGGTGTCACAACCCCTGTAACAGCAATACCACAGCTCTAGTAAGAACACCACCTTTCATTCTTAATAAAGGAAGGTTTATAAATAAAACCACACCCTGACTAATAAGGTAAGGTATATTTAACTTTCCCTCTGCTGTCATCAAGTAGAAGATACTTAATCTTCAAAAAATATCTAAGGAAATTAAATGCTTCATATTATTGTAGCCTACAACAATTTTACTAAAAAGGAAGAGCATAGTTTTATGATGTGTACTTCCCCTACAATTAGTTTCTTTCAGTTTAAGGAAACAGAAACAGTAACACTCTTAGAAATTCAAATTAATTACCTTGGCTAGCTCAATCTTTAACTCTTCTTTTTCTTCTTCAGTAATCATACTGTTGAAATCAACATCAGTGACCACATCTTCATCTGCTTCATGCAAAGGCTGGGTTTCCAACAGGCCTTAAAGTAAAAAGACAACTATTAGCAATTATTTCACCTACGATATTGACCTCCCCTAAAATCTAAGAACGATACAATATTCACCCACTAGGAAAAAAAAACAAATAAAAACACAACAACTTTTTCCTTCTAAATATCATTTGGATTCTGCTTCTCTGCTTCTCAACAGCTACTGGAAGTATCAGATGACAGTCTCTGCACAGAAGCAATTTAATATGTGAAAACACTGCTCATTCCCAGATTCCCTGATGAGGCACTTACTTTCTTCTAACAATACAGAAAAAAAAAGGGAGGGGGAGGCAGGGGGAAGAAAGCTTTTTCTTCAAAATAAGCAAGCTGGTTAATGTGCATCACTGATGTGAATAGTAGCAATAATACATTGAACAATGTAAGAAGTATATTGAGCCAAATATGCTTTAAAAGTACCTCTTACTACAGCAATTTGAGAACCTTACAGATGTACAGAGTTTTCAGAAGCAAATGCCATTCCTACTGTTTGAACTTCCTAAGTGTTAGAGAGAAGCATGCCATGATTGCTCAATCTAAACATGTGATGAGTGAACAATTATACTGGACCTCCAGTTACTTACTTCTTATGTGTGTCAAAGACCAGGATCAGTATGTATGATAACCAAGATAAGCACACACATAAATGTTTGTGAGACCTGAGACTCCCTGGTATAATAAAGGAAACCAAATATATCTTAGCTCCCCATCATTCAATAAAGAGAAAAATGAATTCTGGGGTTCCAGACACTAATTGCCTCTCATTCTTCATTGTCTGCAAACAAAACAATGCAAAACATTGTTGCTCCTTTGGAACTTGTTTTAAAGTTCTCAATCTGTCTCTGTTGTAGAAGAAAATTCTCCTCCAGGCTACATCTGAGACAGCACTTTTCCCTGTATTTCAGGTTCTTTAGAAGGGTAATCAGTGATCTCAGCTGACCCTGACATCTATATACTGCTTAATACAGAAGAGAATAATTTCTCTCTCAGCCCACAGAGGCTGTATACTCTGTTACATGCAGATTAGAATTTAACTTTTTGTTAAATTTTGCAGTAGGGAATAGAGGTTACAAGCAGCAAGTCTGGAGTATTCAACAACTTGAAATTGAGTACTTTATATTTTCATATGGAAAACAAAACTCCCTCCACCTTTCTGTCATTTCTTCCATTTAGAGTTCCTCAGTATACTTGGATTTCCTCCTATTTAACAGAACAGAACCTATTTGATTCATACCATCAGCTCCACTGCAGAGCACACTGTAGCGAACTCAGCCTTGTTAATTACAACCTCCCCTGAGTGGGAAGACAAAGAGGCGCAACACAGGTGCTGTACCCCTGTCTGGCATCATATGCAAGAATAAAGCACCAGTTTTAAGCACAAAACCTGTTAAAAACCATGAAAGCATACAGGAATCGATAATTTAGCTATTACCCATAAAGCAGCTTGCCATGAAAACCTAGACTCCCAGAATCACAAGAAAAGCACATTTATTCAGTAGAAATACTCCCAAATTACTTTTATTAACACCCCTCCATCTCTAAACACAATTGTTGTTTGGTATTTGTTTGAGGATTAATAGTGTTGCTATGGGATTCAGACTAAACTCAGTCCCCATGGTCCTGAAAGCCATCTCTTTTTTCATGGATGAAGGAGCAGCCGTACAGGGCAAGTGTTGGAAAAGCTGGGAAGAATCTCAGGAGCAACAGAGTTATGAATTAAAGCCTTTAAGCAAAATCTTGGGGTAGGTGTGAGATGAGGTGATTTTGGAGCAACTAATACTTGAACTATAAAGAAGGCAGATCTATGCTCAAGGGACAGCATTAGTTTGGAATGGCTTGGTAAAGAGGCCAGAACTGCTGGACAGGGGTTAGACAGAGATGGAAGCCAACATGGTCCAAAATCACCAAAGACAACTGAGTAACATTTAACAAGACCCAATGGTCAAGATCAATCTTCAAGACTGAACTGCAATTATAATCCATTCTAAAACAGCACATGCATGCCAGTCTCCTGCATGATCTTCTGCAATCTCATCCAGTGCCAGTCCACATTTTCACCTCTATGCTTCTTGTCCAAGTTCTCTGAAATACAGCCTCATCCTTCAGTCTCCGCTTTCTTACTCAAGCCACTACTAGAGTCCTCCCTAATGGTCACTATCCCTCCACAGAGGCTTTGCTTCAGCCATCTCACAGTTCCAGCCTGGACATCTTTCCAGCATATTGTGGGTTGCAGTCTTCTTTCAGCCAGTCTCAGTTCTGAAACCTCCTCACATGAACATCGTCATGAGCAAGATTCTCTCTTGCTGTTCTCATTCTGTCTTTCCTTCGTGGCCTTTTTTTTTTTTCCCCAGCCACATCTAGTAACTCTCAGTCCTGGCCTCTACCTTCTGTTGCCATTCTACTCTGTTGAAGACAGCTTCATTGGTATCCTCTCACCACTTATGACTGATCGTTTCAGTCCTGGGCTAGGTCTATCAGCTTACACAGGATGCTTTAGTTCTATTGCTAGGTCATCTGAACTTCTCAGTCTCTTTCCTTCACTTGAACAACAGAAACTCATTGCTTGAATCTGACCTGAAAAGATCTCTTTACCAGTGTGTGGGGCTACCCTCACATCCCATTTCTCTAATTTGCCTGACGTAGTCCTCATCTTAGGAAAAGCAGGAATAAACAACCAAACACATTAGGAAGAAAACAGACTTCCAGAGGCAGAAGAGATCTCAACTCTTTCCATCTATTGAGAACGTAAACCTAGAACTCTGCTCCTGTGATTTATATCCTAGAGAATTTAGCTCCCACAATTTTAAGCAGCTGAACAGCAAAGTGTGCAAGCAAGGCTCTCAAGACTTTGTTCTTAGTCTTTTTTTTATTTTTATTTTAACTTATGTGCCTGTCCCTATTTCATCTAATAGCAACTAAGTCCTGTATTAGATTTCAAACAGAGAAGTCTCTTAAAACAAGTTTAATGAAAACAAGCAGTTGGAAGAGAAGATTGTAAAGTGATTTCACAGGTAGAGAGAATGCTAGATGAGCTCATCCTTATATAAGGTAACAGTGAAACCAAACAGGGAAGAAGGATCATTAATAAAATCTGTTTCACAACAACAGAAAAAAATGTCCAAGTTTGAATTTCTGGGTAGTGCAGCATCCATTCCACTAAAGCACACCCCTGTGAGGTTCCTACCCAGCAGGAGTAGAGCACAGCTTCAGGAGCAGCTATAGTATTAACTTGATTAAAGTCAGCCAGCCAACTACAAGACACAAACCCACAGGAAACTAGGCTATCGACATCTTCCTACTCATAAGACAACTTCTTAGTTCTGCAGTCTCCAAGGAGAACAGGAACCTACAGCAAAATTCACACCCATATCTAAGAATTGGTAATGATTTTGGTAGTAAAACAGCTCTTACTGCTAATATTGCTGACCCCAAAATATTCTCCCACCTTCTACTTCATGCAGGAATCACAGCCTCCTCTCAGCCTTCCTTCTAGGATCCTTTCAACTAAGCAGCCTGGGAAATACACCTTTTCAGACACTGGTTATAGATGAACCAAGTATGGAAGCATAATAGAATACAAGAGTTCAGTGGGATTGCTGTTATGTCTTGAATTAACCACATGAGTAATTCCTTAATAATTAAGAATCAAGATAGGATCCTATTTAGTGCATTTAATCTAGCTACACATTTTATGAAACACACTTCATCTAACAATTCATAAAAACAGATAGAAGGATGAGTTGATTCAGCTAAATGGTTAGAGCTGCCTCCTAGAATGTAAGCATTTTTCTACACTATATAGAAGAGTGCCAGATTGAGGTATCTAAAAGCCAGAATTTTAAGATAACACTGCATTTTTATACTTCACCATGTGCATTCAATTCCAACAACTGGAACTGACCTCCACGTATTCATCTGAAGTAGAGGTTTTCCAAGTTTCATTCAGGCAGGCCACTAGCAGATAGGGTGTGAGGATAGAGCTCACATACCATCACTTACTAGCATCTATCATCTTCTTCTCCAAAGTGTCCAGATTAAGCCAATCCTAGTTCTCCTGAATTTAATTTCAGTTGCTGTGCCTGGTGCCCAGCAATTCCTTCCCACAGCAAAATCACACAAGAGGTACCGATGGAGCAGAAGCCATTGTAGAACTTCCCACCCCTCATACTCCATGGTCACCTAAGGAGACCTCATTGCCTATTCCCTTCTCTCCACTTCTTCCAGTTGCAATCAAGTTCAATTTAGAAGAGCTCAATCAAGAGATAGCTCTGGGATGTGCAATCACAGGACTCTGCTCAGAGACAGATGCAAGACTCAGCCCACCTCTCATTATCTTTTCCAGATATCCCCTCCTCTTGTGGCCTGAGATTACTGAGGACAACATCAGATGGCCCCTATCTTCTCATACAACCTTATATTCCTACAACAAATTATACTAAGAATATACTTATGTGTAACTCATCTATCCTCTGCAAACAGTAAAGCTAGTGATTGTCTGGACATACAATGCTTCAAAAGAAAAAAAGAAGCCTCGATAAAGTATGGGAAAGCATATAGCAGGTATAAAGAAGTGCAAAGAACTGTTTGGCTTTTACTTTAAAGAAAGTTTTAGTACCTACTGTCACATATAATTTGATAAAATATGCAGGAAATAGGAAAAGTATGGGATTATCAGTAATTAGGAACTGCAAGTCATACAGAAAGATCCAACTCAAAACAATTGAGCAAACAACCCTTTGCATTAGGATATTTACACAGGAAAAGTAGGGGGTGGATAGCTGAGGGAACACATTAATATGATCTTCTGAAAGATTCATACGACAAGATAATATAACCACCATACGAGGAGTTACAGTATGCTGAAACAATTAATGGGCGTTTTTGAGTTTTCTCCTGAAGATGACGGTAGTCGTGGCTGAGATTGTGGCTTTCCAGTCTGCTGTTACATCTGATTTAATGCAAGAAAATCCTTCAGCACTGATCTGTATCTGTGCATATGTTTGCTACTAGAATTGTAGGGGTGACAATTAAGTAAGCCACTTAGAAACTACAGGATCAGTAACTATTCCACAAAATTTAAATTAACCAAAGAATACAATCATAAAATCCAAGACTGATTTTTTAGACTCATTCAGGTATCTTAATTGCATGAAGGTGTTTTAATTAGTGTTTTCACAGAACCACAGAATGGTAGGGCTTGGAATGGACCTCCAGAGATCATCTAGTCCAACCCCCTCTGCCAAAGCAGGTTCACCTACAGGAGTCAGGAAAGGAACGCATCTAGGTAGGTTTTAAATATCTCCAGAGAAGGAGATTTCACAGTCTTTCTGTGTAGCCTGTTCCAGTGCTCTGTCACGATCAAAGGGAAGAAATTTTTCCTTATGTAAAGATGAAATTTCCTGTGTTCCAGTTTGTGCCCATTACTCCTTGTGCTGTCACTGGTCATATCTGAAAAGAGTCTGGCCCCATCCCCTTGACACCCACCCTTTAGATATGTATAAGCATTGATGAGATTCCCTCCTAGTCTTCTCTTTTCCAGGACAAACAGACCCAGGTCTCTCAGCCTTTCCTCAGCAGAGAGGTGCTCCATTTGCTTGATCATCTTTGTAGTGCTCCACCGGACTCTCTCCAGTAGTTCTCTGTCTTTCTTGAACTGGGGTGCCCAGAACTGGACACAGTACTCCAGATGTGGCTTCACCAGGGCAGAGTAGAGGGCTAGGATGACCTCCCTCAGCCTGCTGGCTGTGTTCTTTCTAATGAACCCTAGGAAACCACTGGCCTTTTTGGTCACAACAGCATATTGTTGCCTCGTGGCCAACTTGTCCATATTCATCTCAGGCTCATGTTTTAGAATATTACATATCAGGCTAATTTTTATATGTTGACCTTGTGAAAAAAAAAAAAAAGAAAAGAAAACAAAACAAAACAAAACCCCACCCCACAAACTACTGGCAATGATACGTTGAATTAACCATAATGGTAGCAAAATTAAAGGCAAGGACACCAAATTTGCTTGCGTACATTCTCTAACATTCATTTCAGGTAGATACATGGATGATTCTTTATCCTAACAAAACAGTCAAGAATTTTTAGTGCTCTAAGGTTTTTGTTTTTCAGCCAGTTAAAAATAGCATCCCTGCCTTGTTCTCTAATATTAATTTCAAATAGTGAGAAAACATCTTCTAATTGTATAACCCTTCTAGTAAACAAAATTACATGTTACAGCATCTTTTGCCATGTTGGTATATTGCAGCTAACAGCAGAGCAGAACTGTTTCTTATTTAAAATTGGAAAACATTTGGTTACAAATTCAAATTGCAATTAAGTCTTCAAAGGGATGAAATGGTAAGTAGAACAAAGGAACTGTCCAGACGTTGCATTAGTGTCTTTGATCTTCTTTATAATGTAGTCTTAATGCCAGATATAGAGATTAAGGGGAAAAAAGGGACTAGAAGCACGTACAATAACTAACTACATTGATCAGAAAAACTATTAAAAGTTCAAGGATTTCCAGTACCTTTTTTTTCAACCTGGAAGTTATTATGGGAGGATTCACCTGGAAAACAAAACTACTTGAAAGATCTTCCCTTCTGTGTTTGGTTCTAACTGTGGACAAGTCTGCCCTGCTTGAGCTTACTGTACAGCCTTTCTCCTGCAGGATTTATAACTCAGAATAGAAGGAAGGTTGATTTTTAAGCTACAACTGGAAAATAAAACTAGAGGCTAGGTTCACGCTGGTTCAGAGAGCAAAAAAGTCAAGACACACAGGTCATATAGAACAAAAGTGTAAACATTAAGCAAAATTATAGATTCTACCTCCTGCAACTATGGGGGCTCAATCCTTTTCCTCTGAGTATGCTCCTTGGAAGAGGGCTATGGGTGGACTTTATGGTCTTTATATCTCCTTTCCACTGGCCTTTGGGTCTGGGGTGCTGTCAAGGAGAGGGAGGGAGTAGAGTTTTCAGGTGTTCAAGAGCTATAGGATGCAGTCTACTATCTCAGAATAAGTGTCCTCAGTTGTTCTGAAGCAACTCATGACAGACTTTACTATGGCTTTACATTCCATCTCAACCTTCGCAAAACTGGGCATTAATAACAACTCTATCCATAGCTACGAGATAGATTGGCAGGTTTCCAAACAAAGGAACACTTTTATTTGAAGCTTCTGGAAGCCAGTTGTAGTGTGCTATTTTTTTTCTCTGTTTTAGTAAAATAAAAAGAAATTAATCATACATTGAAGATCTCACTGTATTGTTTTTCCCCAGAAGCCATTGACACAGCTGCCAATCTATGCCAGGGAAGAGAGACAATCTGCACACAAACAGCTGGCAGAAAACGGACTCCACAGCTTTGCCACTGCACCAAGAAGCCATACACATTGGTAAGGAGTTTGGCGGTCATCCCAAAGACAGAAATGCAACGGTTAAGAGTGAGAATAGCAATCACGGTAACAAGTTATATTTAACACTTAGCAAAAGGAGGTACCAAGCTTCAGCCTGAGAACTGATCTTCCAAACAAAATGATTCTCTGAAAGATACAGAAATGCTCGGTAGGCATGATCTTATGAATTGTATCCAGTAGCTAGTTCTCTTTGTAGAAAGTAATAATCTTGCCTGCCTGGGGAAGACAAGGGCGCCATTGCTCTCTAAGCTGTAGCTATGGAAATACATTTCACAACAATTGCTTTGTAACAGCTTAAATACAGCAGATGCTTCTTTCTATTATGTCAATACTGAAAGTAATGACAGTATTGTACCACTTACTGTGCTTCCTATTGATCATTCTGCACAACTTTCTGTGACGTCAAGGGTAAGAAAAAGATGCCACAAGTGGAAGGGCTATCATCTCTTTTTCTTTCTTTAGGCAGAAGAGAAAATAAAAAAGAAAAAAATAAGATGAAGTCACAATGGAATAATAGGGAATGAGAAAGTAGATGGCACTGAGTCACAAAAGAGACCTGTTCTCTACAAATAAGGTACTCTAGAAACTATATCAGACTGCATAAAACAAATGAAGGAATAAAGCATATATAATCAGACTAGAGAAAAAGCAATGCAGGGGAAGATAAGAGCAATGACATGGAAATGCTGGCAGTCAGAGGGGGAAGTTGTCAGTCAAATTTCTTAAACCCACCCTTTCACACTAAAAATACATGAAGGTACATTTTTCTAATCTCAGAATAGACAGGCACCTTGGGTCCCATCCCTAGCTGGCATAAGCGACTGCGATCCCATCAACTGTATAATTAAGCTCACACATCTGCTTCACTGAATCAAAATCACAGAAAATTAATGGCAGGATTTAATAACCTTTTTCTCCTAAGAAAGGATCAGTTTACTGTATTTTTCTAAAGCCAGGTGCAAAAGAGTATCACTAGAGAGCAATCTAACTGCAGTATAGTTAAATTCACAAGCCTCCTCAATTAACTTCCAATGAAGTATCTGTGCCGCGAGAAGTGATAAAATTATATTTTTAATTAAAAAATAAATTCTTCAAGTATCTATAATTTGCATACTTTAGATCACAAAAGTAACAAGATCTTTATAAATCTAATTTAGAAATGAGGAAAATCTTGCTCTAGCCAGCAAGTTGCTTTGCTTTCCCCACGTCCCCATCCAACGTGCAAGACAGATGTGCCACTTTTGATCCTGTAAGCTTACCCGAGAAAATACACTGGAAACAATGATAACAGGGCATCTGACAGATTCTTTATTCTCTTCAGGCTCAAATTCATTATTCCCATTGCTGTAATACAGATTAAATGCCTCAGCATTGTTACAAACATTAAAATACACATTCAGGAATACTGAGAGAAATGGGACAAATTATCCTCCCCTACATCTGCTCAATCTCTCACATTGGGAGAGTAAAGATTACAGTTTTTAAGGACCAGGACTGTCTTTTTGCATATTGCTTGCCACAAAAGGTCCATGATCTGTGACTAACCTTTGTAGGTAACATCATAATTACAAATCAACAAGAATAAATCACTTACTTAGTTGACATAAAGATAGAGCTGCTGTCCTGAGTTTTTCTTAAATGTTTATGTTAGGCTTTGAAGAGCTCAGGTTTGTTAGGCTATGTAAGAGCTCACCACCAGTGAGAAGAGGCAGGAAATGAACGTGTTCCTCAGAGCAGGCACATCTTGCATCCTCGGTTCTCCTCCAGCTTAAAAGCGCCACCTGCTTCAGTTCACAATACGCTCTCACCCCTTGGTAATTAAGACTATCTACTTTGCACCAGGGCACTTTTGGTGTCCTAAAGTGGGTTATCTGACAGGCTTCCCTAAACAAACGTGACCTACTCTTGGATGAATCTACCTGCAGCACAATTGCATTCCCATTTAAAACCAATAAAACCAAAGCTGATTTATATGAATGTTATTTGAAAACAATCCATTTCACCAGACACAAAGGCCATGCATTCCTTTCCACGGGCACTTTGTTTAAGATACAACAAATTTTTATTTGTTAAAACGCATAGTCCAAATATATTGAAAAGCTGCTCTGACTTGTGCCACTTTGTTTTTTGCAAATGCCCTGCTTTGCAGCTAGGGAGCCATTACTGCAGCGGGTTGCTCTGATAAACCTGGAATTTGGAGTTAGTGTGATACTTAATCCTCTGGATACAGGCCACACAAAATACTTCTCAATATTTTCTCAGAATAGCACCATCTAGCCAGGCCTGTTCAACTCAGTTTCATTTGCTTTTCCTACAGGTGTTTCTTTTTATTTTTCCCCTTGCTAACACCTTGATCTGTGCAATGAAGAATTTATTATTCTGCTCTTAATGTTAAGCTCCGTGTTTTGGCCTTCAGAGCTTTTGGCAACATTAATTTTGTAGCGTTGCCCACTCAGTGTTTTGCAGCATGCCATTACAAAGAAATGTGTTTGCTCAGTGAGGCCGTGGGTGGAGACATCTGGGTTTTAGGGCCCTGGGTATCTGTGAAGTTCCCATAGAAACAGGTTTCTCGGCCTTTCCTTCTGTTGGGTAGGGTTTTAAGGCAGGAGGCCTGAGTTACACAAACGACCCTATTGCAGGAGGGCCGGCTAATTATCAGACCAGGAGACAGAGCACATCCAGCCACATTGCACTGTCTCACTCTTTGAGGTCCTGGATTTACTCTTAAATACCACAGAAAATGGCAGCCACCACAGACAGCATGGCTTCCTCCTTGAAGATGAAGAGGGAAGATAAACCCTGAACCACAGAGGGTCAGGTTCTCTGAAGAGCTGCTCCGGATACAGGCAATGGTAGGCTAACTGGTAAGAGAAGGCAGGGGCTTATGGCATTGAGGCTGCACTACATCACACTCAGCAGCAAGAACATTACTCAAATCTCTGCCTTAACCCATCCACACCACCCAGGCAGTTATCATGCCTATTGAAACGTCAGTGCCTTAAGAAGGTCTAGAAAGAGAGCACGAGACGGTCCTTGTCTTCTTTTCACTCTTTTACTGCCTTATGTAAGAAGATTTTTCTGAGGATGTTGCTGCAGGATGGACGTAACACAACCTACTTTTCTGAAATAAACTAGTATTCCAATGCGTGCATTTCTGCTAGTAATTTCCATTCACATCTTCATCCCTATTCGACATCATTGTTAAAATCTTATTCTCTCTTATGCTTCCCCTGTCCTTGATTCCCACGTGTAGCTATGACCAGAATACCATTGCTCCCCTTTCAGGACACGTTCATGCTCCGTATTTCTGTGCAAACCTGGACACAACCGATCAGCCGCCTAGTTCTGGATCTAGGTCTAAATCTAGTTCCCCATCTTTGAACCTCTCTCAAATGGGTACAAACTATTATCATTACATACTCTTCTTTATTCCTTGTGATTAATGCAGACTTCATCTATATTCCTCATTATCTATGCTTCTCTATTTTTTTAAGCAATTTAAAACCACAAGGGGAGACATATTTTTTCCTCTATCTGTAGTATTTGACTTCCAGTTTCCTGACAATATCTGTTATTTAACTCTGCAAAGACCTTATTTTTTTTTTTTAAATCAGTCATGCTGTTCAAGTAATTGTTCCTTCTTCACCAACACCTTCTCTTTGCTCTCAGAGCTTCTGTGGGTTCTGACCCACACCACGATGGAAAGATTTACCTTTGCAGGACCACATGGCTTCACTGGTTCTTCAGTATTCTTATATGCACATAGCAGGGTATGGCACTGAATAGATAGTTTAATTACATGGCAAACATCATTCTCCCTGATTATGACTTTGATTCCTTCCTCCCACAATAATAAGTTAATAGCTGCCATCTGCCTATTAAAATACTTTGAATAGAAGATAATCTTCTGTTCCTGGCATAATTGCCCCTCTAACTCTGTAATGTACGTACATTTTACTTGTCTCTAAGGAAAATCTGGTTGTGTTTAAATACAACTATCTTTGATCACTTTTTAATAAAAATTTAGCATGCACCAACCCAGCAGAGAGAGAACATAAAGCATTTCAGGCCTTCAGAATATATTCTAACTCAACACACTTGCTCCAAGTCATTCTCTAAAAATCTGTTGGCATCTCCTAGAGTGATCCATTGGAGATCTACTCAGTGGAGCTAAAAACATTTTAATTAAAACATAGAACAAGGAACTAGACAACCACCTAAAATGCCTAAGCCAACATCAACTTGACAATTTATTAGTAAATCCACAAAAAGCCCAATGAAAACAATTATTCCAAGGGAATTATGCAAAAGTATTTTAAAACTTTTAAGATGATTATGAGCATCTGTTTAGTAACAACAAACCTGCATTACCTTAGTTCCAATCAGGTGGCAAGACAATTTCCTGGTGAGGAAACTGGTGAAGAGAGAACTACCAGAACAAACGGGTGAACACAGAAAAACCTAACTCTTTACCAAAGAAGCATCAGCCTCCTTTAGTCACCACTCACAAATATTTACAGAATACAAATCATGCAGCTTTTTAAATCTATACCATACATAACTTTAATCATCCTTCCAGACTTTATTTACAATTTACAAATTAGTAACTTTAATTATTAGGCAACTATTAAATGCAACTTTAAAGTGTGGCACAGGTACTAAAGAGGGACAGTTTATGTGGCTGGATGGCTAAAGAGGAATAGCATTTCACAAGTCAGAGCAGAACCCAGGCAGGGATCAAACTGTAGAAATGGAAAGAAAAAACCCAGAATGGTTCTCAAAAGAGGAAGAAATAGTTTAGGCAAGATCTGGTCCCTTGGGGCCTGAGAAAGCAAACAGCAACTTTACTGACCAGCAAACAAAAGTAGCCCCTTCAGCAAGCAAGCACATGAAAATAAAACTGCACTGCCTGCTACAAAAAGATTTTGTGCAAACACTTTTCACTGGGAAAACCAACACCATATCTATAGGCACTTGATGCTTGTATGAATATCAAAAGTCTTTTCAGAGTGTCATTTTACGTCTCTGCCAAAAGCACCACTAGAGCCCTAAACGCTGAATCTTGAGTTTGCGTAATCAGGATCTGTTGTTGTTAAAAGGACCATAAATTTGATTATCCTATAACAACATTAAAAGTCTCATTTTGCCTTTAGAACAGCAAAACTAAGAAGCGACTGCTTTCCATTACACATTTGAAGTACTTTCATTACCTTAAAACACTTTACTGGCTAGGTACTTGGTGGACAGCAAGGCTAAAAGCATGTTAAGGTAAGTTAGTGGTGATAGCAGGACGGCTTTACAAAAAATAACCTCAGAAGACCAACAAAAAGCCCTAGAAGCAACTGTTTTTACTAACAGTCCTTCTTGCTTCAGAAGTATCTGGCTGCTCAAGGCCTAATGTCACCTTCCACCTTTTGTGGAAGTGTCACAGGACATTAGACATCCTTCTGATCTTTATACCCACTATCTGCTTCTCTGAACTTCCCAGATTCTCCTTCAGTGACTAGAAACACAAAGATGTAAAAATTGCCCAAGAACTGGATCCCTGACTACATAGTCCCTAAGCATCTGAAAGTCTCTTAGTGGACCAGCACACTAAATGGGAGAATCTCTTGTACCTGGCCACAGGATACACACACACAACCATGACTTTTCCTTATTTCTATAAACCTGTCTTTAGAAATTTTACTGCTGCATTATTCTTATTTGGTTGTTTTAAAAGCCCTGGCTTTCAGCTGCAAAAATGAGATGGCTTTCAGACATCAGTCTTACATAAGAAAACTTAATGACAGATAGCATGGAGAGAATACTGAAACTCCTGGTATTTTATCTGACTATTTGCAATGTGAACTTTCCTGTCTGCTTGGTGAACCAGTAGCGGATCCTTCACTTTACCATGCCATTAATATAAATACAACACCTTTTTACAGGAATAAGCAAAAAAGAATCAAAAAGTTCAAGAAATCCTGCACAGAAGTAATTAACAACAGCCTTTTATAAGCCCTTTTTATTATCCAGAGAGTTTAAATCCTACAAGCACAGTAAAAGTCCAATGTGCCAAGCAGGAGAGGGAAGGAAAATGGAAGACTCAGTGCATGACCTTTATCATCACGGTAAGATGGCACTTGAGGCATTGTCACTTCACAGACGTCGCATTCTTGAATTTATTTACACTTTCAGATAAGAACATTTGCAGAAAGATCCTCACTGCTGACATTCTACCTCTTTTTACAAAGTGGAAGAGGTAGGGAATGAGGGACAGCATGAGAAAGAAAAGGACATCTAGTGTTAAAGTGCAGTAGAAACTTGCTAAGTGACTGTGTCTTTTACAGTTATTCACCTACAACACTTAACTGTGCCATGGATGCAGCAGTGTAATGAAGAAAGCCTCGTTAGCTCTCACATGATTTTGATTCATGGATCTCAAAGATGGCTAAGCAGCATTACCCCTGTCCTAGACAAACAAATCAGCCAATACGCCCAAGGTTTTGGAGAAGGTCAGTGTGAGTGACATCTGATATTAGAATCCAGATTTGTCAGTCCCCTCTCACCATTTCTTGTACACAACAGGTTTAGAGACTGCGGCAGCCAAAAAGCCCAGTTTAGAGAGCAGCGGTATGACTCCAGCAGACTGTATTTCTAAAATCTGGCATTGACACTGTGCGTTTCTGTGAGACACAAATAAAACCAGACAAAACTAGCCTGCCCAGATCTCATATTTATATATTACCCCAAGAGATATTTTCTGATTAGTAAGAAAGATTCAGTCTTACACTTAATACACTTTCTGAAGCAAAGGCTGACTACAGCCTTTCTAAACCCAAATTCCAGGATTATGGTGAAACAAACTACTAAACAATGCCCAAATTTCTAAATACAGCCACACAGAACATACTTCAACCCTTCTGTAATCTCCTGCCACCTCCTTGACCTTCAAGCAGCACACAGCCTAAGCAAACACCTCAAAAGTTCCACAATTTCTGTACTGTACGAGTCAGCGAGGCCCATTAGAACAGCAGCAGCAGACTCATCTTTCCACTAGTGCACTTGAGAACACTGACAGAGAGCAGACTCAGACCATGCTCGTGCTGCTTCACTGTAGGACTCGTACCAGCAGTTCTGTGCAAATAAGAAAATACAGGAGAAAAAAACAGAGCAAGAATTTAAAAACATGTTTTAGCGTTTGATGTGTTTGGGTCTACATATTCTGCATTTTGTATCTTCGTGGTTGTAAATCTGGCAAAGTCACAATGCTTTGTGAGACTGGCCCTAGACTTTAGAGGAGGTATCTCTTTTATATCTCTTCCAAATCCCACTGTATTCTATTCTCAGTTCTCTTGTGTAGCATGAAACCACCCAATTTTCTCAGCCCCAGCAAACTGAATTTCTTCCTGTGACAGGTGTCATAACGCTGAAAGCAGTACAGGCTCAAAAGGCTAAAATGGAAGCACTGCGTTTGATCTCAGACGCTTAAAATCTGATATATCAGATAACTCATTCCATGCATGCATTTTCCCTCCTTTTAGTATAAAAAGGATGAAAGAGCAATTATCTTGAGGTCTGAGCACACTTGTTAAATATTTAAGAATCCTATTATACATTTCAAGCCTACCGTTTTCACTTGACCTCATCTTCATGTGATCTTACTAACAAGGCAGCTGAGACTTCCATCATGCAGTCAAATATGCAGGTTATCACTGGCTGGTTCAATCACCCCAATATCCACCTGACCCTCTGGGAAGCCCTCTCTCCTGCTTTCCATACAGTGAGCTCCAGAAGGCAGTGAGGAGACAACACAAAGCCCTGGCTAAAAGAGAGTGAATTGAAGCCTCAGAAGAAAGCGTGGCCAGGTGCTTTACTTGCAAAGATAGGTGGGGAACGTAAATGCACTTCTCACAATAGAAGGAACTAGCAGCTACTGAGGGGCAAGAAAACTAAGGTTCCCCTTGCCACATCTTTCCCATCTTCTCAGTGCGCATCAACGCTGACCAATTCGAGTGCTGATGGATTTATCTGAGCAGAGAGATTTTCTTCTCATAGAACAATTTATACTAAATCAGCCCCAAGCCACTAGTTTTACTCTGCCCTTAGGGGAAAGGTGAACACAAACCAAACCAGTCAGTGCTCCATGGTAAAGCCACCAACCCCAAACATGAGGCAAGGGAAGATGCTGCCCTCTCCAGTAGGACTGTGCTTCAGTGTGATGGCCACAGCACCCTGCTGCTGCAGTGAAGTAACATCTCCTTGTGTTTCTTATCTTCCCATTGTGAGACTGATTCTCTATCCAGACTCGTGTCTGTATTGGTAACCATGAGTAGCTTGGTGAGGAGAAAGGGGGAGGGAGAATATTGAGCAAGCTGCCAGTGCCCTGTTTTGGTGAAGTTTGTACACCATATCACAGGTAACAAAACCTCCTCCACCATGGAAGACCTCACACCACCCGAATGTGGGATGGCATGTGACACCATTGGTAGGGAGACGGCCACCGGGCTAATGCTGCAACTTTTAACGATTTTCTTCTGGTCATAGGATCCAGCCAAATGTCACGGGCCCAGCTGCCTCTCTGCTCTATAACCTCACATGTCAAGTGCAAGTGGCCTGAGGATCACAGATGGAGCACATCAGCTTCATGCAGCAGAGCAGAGCAGTGCAGCGATGCAGACCTGCAAGACACAGGCCTTCAGGAAGAGTCTAACATCTGAACCATATATACAAAACTGTATCAAGCTCCCAGGATGATGATCACGTCACCAGCAGGCATCAGGAAAAGCCCCAAACTTGGACCTGGAGTAGAATGGGTATCATGAGAGGCAAATACACAGTTCTGATTTTCCTGTCTTTCAGAGGGAAACAGTGCTCTTCAGACTTCCAAACTTTCCATTTTAAAAATGACTGACAGCCACACGAAGGAAAACAAATATGCTCTCATGGAATTTTTAGCCCCTAGCATAAGTATGGCTGGTGTGTTCCCAGGATCAGCAACCTCTGAGACGGACCATTAAGAGGAAAATGTGATCAAAGGTAAAAGCAACCCAAGAGTCTCAAAGGCACAATTTATGTAAAGTACAATTTATGATTTTTATTACATGTAGGAATTTGTTTACATGGAACATACAGTTATTTCTTTAGAAAATAATTTTAACGTTAGTTAATGTTACTCTGGTAGACTCTCTCATCTAGTTAGCATGAATGCTGCAAGATATTCAATATACTTAAGTACAACAGTAATTCCGTTTCAGTCCATGAAATCTCTGTACTGCTTTGAGATCAATATCACAGCATTTAACTTTCACAGTCTCTGGGACACGGACAGATGTTATGTTGTGCCTTGAACCACACTGATATGTGGTTCACAGAAACTCCTGATATGAGCGGTGACCTCTATGCAATGCCTAGACACAGATACACTAATAATACTTCTCTTTTTTCCTTTTTTTTTTTTTAACAGTTGCATTAAGATTTATGAGGTTGATTCGTGCTGCTATGTAAAAATGCTGACAAAAATTATTTCCCTGCTCTGAAGAAATCTACATTTTGTACTTGCGTGTATGTACTTCTTGAACATGCAATTGACCTACTCAGGCACAGCCTCCCTCCAGGACAATATAAAACGGCACAAACCACACAATTATGTAGAAAAGTCCTTTTGAAGAAAATCTTTAAAGTGCTAAATATGAGAAACTTGACAGTGCTTTCAAATTTATAGCTTTTGTCTTTTCAACTGGAATGCAATACCCCCCAGCAGAGCATACTGGAACAAACCACTCAGGATTCATTTCTCTGTGGGCATCTAAAGGCTCCTTAGAAGCAATTCATAAACTCATTAAAATGTATACATGTTTCTCCTACTGCTTAAGCAGATACTTGAAGTGAGGGCTTTTTTCCAAGCAAATTACTGCTGTTTTGTTAGTAACTGGCTATAACGGTGCTCTGCAAATTGCATAGTGGGATTGACAAACCTGGATTTCTGGCCCGTGCTTAGATGTACTTAATCAAATTCAAATGCATTAGACACCTACAGGTCACATTCTTTTTACCAGCAAGGCTCCATAACTGCAGTAGCATGCACTGAATGAAGTCTAGAAAGAAAGAGGGACATTTTGGAACAAAGGTTTGCTGGCTTGCAAATACCTAGCACAGAAATCTCAGCTTTTGCTGTCAGCGTATCAAAGGAAGAATTTTTTTTTTTTTTTAATAATGGGAGACTGTTCCAAGAAACTGTAGAAATAAAATACACAGGTGAGAAACAGAAGAAAAAACTGACTTAAGAATTGTGTATAGTCTTGAAAAGTCCCATATTTGTCTTTCAGTCAACTAAGTTTAAGATTATAAAAAAAAAAAAAAGAAGGCAGAAATAAAAGGTCCTGTGAACTCCTTGAATTGCATGCAGGAAAAAATGAAGCACTAAGGAACCTTAATTAGACAAAATTAAGCAGTACAAAATGCTTTTATAGTCTCCCACCAGCCAATAGATATTCATCCAGAAGAAAAATTTATTAAAGACCTGTGGCAGTAAGATTGCTGCTGACCAAAACACACACTAACAAAACACATTCTTTAGCTAGAATTTTTAACATGTACTAAGAACATACTTATTCATCTTAATACTCAGGGAAGGTAAAAAATTCACTTGCACATATATAATTGTCTAGCAAATTAGAATCAGACACTGTTTTCCATCAACTCCAAAAAACAAGATCAAATCCTTTACCATACAACGTTCCTGTTTAAAGAACAGGGGCTTCCACCACTGTATCTGTTCGGACAAATTAATTTTCAGAAAATTAGTTTAAGTAACAGTTTATGTTACTATAAATAGTCTATAAATTAGTCTAAATAATAGTATGCTATAATCTTAATGCCGACTTTTAAAAACTCCAGGGACTGAGCCCCAGACCTGTTTGTTTTGCCATTGCGCTTCAGCCGCGTACCCGTCAGGACGGCACACACAGCACACTCCAGCCAGAAAGGCTTTCTCCTTCACAAGAACCATGAACTCAAACTTCCCACTGTATTCCCTTATATACAACCATATCTGCAATCAGCATTCGCCTCTTTTACATGCATTGGTTTAAGACAGCTTTTAACTATTCTGGAAGGCTATTTTGTCAGTTTCAATGAGTGTGTCTCCCCCTTACTTCATCTCCTTTTTTTATAGACAACACAAAATGGTTTCTAAACATTCTGCTTTTGCAGAATTTTTTTTACCACCTGCTGAGTACTACAGGCTTAAGGACAAGCCTGATAAAATCACAAGGTTCTTCAGAAAACAGAAGCAAGAGCATAAAGCTGGGGATGCCGAAGAACTTAAGGATGACCCAAACAGCACCTAAACCTTACGTGAAAAGTTTCGTCTGGTCTTTGAAGGCCAAATAACTTTACCCAGAGAGAGAGAGAACGAGAAACAACCTTAACTGTTACAACAGAAAAAGAAACCTCAGAACCAGCAGAAGGGGAAGACGCGCATCGCTACCCGAACCGTGTGGTAAAATAAGGAATAAAAAGCCGAAGGGAGCGCGGGGGGACGGAGGAGGCTCCACGGGCAGAGCCGGACCGCGGAGCCCGGGGTCGCCACGGCCAGCGGGCACCTCACGGCGACCTCACCCCTCGCTCCCCTCACCGGGGCCGCGGCTCCCCTCAGCACCCCCATCCCGTCCCCTCATGGCTTCGGCCCTTCCGTGAGTCGCGGGGCGGCTTTCTCCCGATGAGACTCACCCTGTGCCTGCGGCTCCATGGCGCCGGGGGTGGCTCTGCCCTCCGCCGCGGCTCCAGCAGGNGGCCGCCCCCCAGCCCCGGCCATCTCGCCTCAGCGGGCCGAACCGGGGCGGCGGCCCAAGGGGATGTGACCACGAAGAGTAGTGTTGTGTGAGGAACCCGCAACCACGAAGCCCCGCTGGCTATAAAGTACATCTTTTCACGAATTCAGACGCTAGAGCCTTCCAAAAGTGGGGTTTTACCAAGCGGTGGAAGAGGCCTTAGTGAAAAGCAAAACTGCTGGAAGAGAAATTAAACCTCCATCGCTCAAATACAAAAGTCTAACCTTAAATATCGGGCTCGGAGGCAAGTGTACAAGCAGAGGGTCAAAAGGAGCAAAGGCAGGATAGCTGACCTCCCCAGAGCAGGCTGTGGTGGCCCAAGGACAAACCCTGTGCTGGTGGCCCTGTCACGCAGCCTGGGTCCAGCCCTCAGCTCCCAACCTGGCTCTGGCCACCCCCGGCTTCCTGGGCTGCACACTGGTTCTTTACCGTCTTCCCTGGGCTGTCCTCTGCTGAGGGAAGGACCATCAGAGCCCCAGGGCACTGATGGCAGCGAGCTTCCACCTGAGCAGACAGGAGGGCCTGCTGAGACAGAGCAGCACCGTGGTTGCCAGAGGTAAGCAAGTATTTGACTTACTCGGCTACCTGTGTGTTTTGAGTGTAACCTCCTGTTACATTCAAAGCAATTTAGGTAAAGACGCTTTTTTCCCAGTGCTTACATCTGCATCCTACTGTTCACTGGAAGCTGGGGTGATGATACACAGTTCCACACAGCAGCGCAGGTTTGCTCTAGGTTTTCCACGCTTGGTTACCAGCTCATATTAACTTCACTTGGGGAAGGCCCCCAGAATATTTGTTTTAGCAAACCTGCATTCACCGTGGCTGGGTATCCATATATTTGTCATTCAGATACCGTGTCTAATTTGTGTATATGACACTAGTGAATGCCTTTCAGGACACACTGAGGACATGCAGCTTCTAGAGGTCTGTTATATTTAAAAAAAAAAAACAAAGCAAGAGCTTAAAGGCAGATGAAGGAAGCATCAGACATTTGTGTGTGAAACTATGAAAATGGGTAATACCTTAGTTAAATACAAACAAATAATAAAAAAAAAAGATTATGCAGTGAAGTTAAAGAAAAAGGACATTTATGGGTAGAAAATAGTTATTTTCCTTAAAATATTGGAGAACATAGCAAAGTATCAAATTTACTAATTTCTTAACCTTGCTTTTNCTGGGCTGCACACTGGTTCTTTACCGTCTTCCCTGGGCTGTCCTCTGCTGAGGGAAGGACCATCAGAGCCCCAGGGCACTGATGGCAGCGAGCTTCCACCTGAGCAGACAGGAGGGCCTGCTGAGACAGAGCAGCACCGTGGTTGCCAGAGGTAAGCAAGTATTTGACTTACTCGGCTACCTGTGTGTTTTGAGTGTAACCTCCTGTTACATTCAAAGCAATTTAGGTAAAGACGCTTTTTTCCCAGTGCTTACATCTGCATCCTACTGTTCACTGGAAGCTGGGGTGATGATACACAGTTCCACACAGCAGCGCAGGTTTGCTCTAGGTTTTCCACGCTTGGTTACCAGCTCATATTAACTTCACTTGGGGAAGGCCCCCAGAATATTTGTTTTAGCAAACCTGCATTCACCGTGGCTGGGTATCCATATATTTGTCATTCAGATACCGTGTCTAATTTGTGTATATGACACTAGTGAATGCCTTTCAGGACACACTGAGGACATGCAGCTTCTAGAGGTCTGTTATATTTAAAAAAAAAAAACAAAGCAAGAGCTTAAAGGCAGATGAAGGAAGCATCAGACATTTGTGTGTGAAACTATGAAAATGGGTAATACCTTAGTTGAATACAAACAAATAATAAAAAAAAAAGATTATGCAGTGAAGTTAAAGAAAAAGGACATTTATGGGTAGAAAATAGTTATTTTCCTTAAAATATTGGAGAACATAGCAAAGTATCAAATTTACTAATTTCTTAACCTTGCTTTTTTTTTTTTTTTTTTTTAAACAAAATAGAGAACTAAGGCCAAGGGAGCCTTAATTTGTATACACCTAATGATGTTTTGCTTTAATATACACATGCTGGTAGTTTTGAATCTGAATTACTGGAAATAAGGGATAATGTAATGTAAGGTGACCAACAAGGCTGAGCAAGTGGGAACGCACACCAAACAGTTCACCAGAATCCAATAAAACAGAGAGAGAGAATATGAAGGTTGACTCAGACTTGAATTTACAGATGAAAGTGATTGCATAGAAGTAAGTGAATTGTAATCTTCTTTTGTAATTTTGTGCCAGGAAACTGGGAAGTTTATCATAATATATTGGTGAAATACCAGGGGGCAACATCAGAAGCTTGAGAGACCTTTGGGAAGAAAACCTATGCCCCACAAAAGCTAACTGCTATTTTTGCCAGCAGATGCCAATGATTCATTAAAAAAGAGAAGCTCAGGAATCTTGCGGGGCTCTGGAAATTTGCATTAAAAATGTTTATACAGATAAGAATGGAGAGTGAATGTAAATGCAGGAGAGCAACATACCAGCAGGAGAAAGGCTACTGAAAGTGGCATGTGTTGCTGACACCTATAGGTGGCAGATCTGAAGTGGAGACAATGACTGAATCCTGGGGACTCTCAGAAGATGGACAAGAAAAAGAGATAAATCACAGTCATTTCCTGAAGGGTGTGACAAGAAACATCCCAAATCAGCATGTTCTAAGAAGAGCCCAGAAAGTGTGGGGAGGGGCTCCAAACCTGATGCCTCTCGTGCCCCATGTTATTGCAAGTGACCCTGGGCAGGCTGCCTGGACGTGGTACCTTAGTGCCTGGATGCTTGGCAAACTGCTTACATGCGTCCTGGTGTTTGTGAGTATCACAGTGGGATGGACAGAAATCGGTGTTTTAAAATAAAATAGTCTTTCCTTCCTATGAGGTGTTGCTATAGCATTCAGACTTTTGTACAGGGCAACTCAGTGGTCATTATGCTTTTAGGACTTTCTAAAGGATATGTATACTGCAATAAACAATTCAACATTCATTCGCATAGTTATAACTTGCGAGATGAAATACTCAATCTGTAAAAATAAAGGGTCTTCTCTCATGTTAAAGCAGCAAAGAAACTCAGCATTTCTCAGTGCGCGTTCATGCCATCCCACAGAGCTCTAAAGTGGTTCAGGTGAACTGCAACAGGAGCTCAGAGTTGAATCCTTCACGGTATCTTTCAGCACCAGATGGTGTACAACTAAACATAGGTGTCTAAATGTAGGAAGGCAATCAGTATGCCCAAACGTACATATGCAGAACCCCATAGGTGGCCCAGAAGACCTGAGATATCCACATGAGCTGGCACGTATGACATAGGACCTGTGGGAGATCTCTGAAGTGTCATCTTGGGACAGGTAGGATATCCTAGGACATCTCAAATACCACTAGGCATTTACGTATTTTAATTATTCTGTACAGGGAACATTCAGTTAACTACAGACTAACATCCAGCATCACTTAGAGGCTCCTGATGGGCCTGAGATGTCTCAATAGAGCAGAGAGCTGCTCTATTAAGAAAGCCAATTAGGTCAATCTATATTATGATGGTTAATTTTAATGGAACAAAACACAGCGAGAATAATCATGAGAGATCCAGTGTGACTTAATTTTAACTCAGTGAAATCGATGCAGTTACTTGTGTCTTCCTGGAATGCTTTACTTGTATCCAAGAGGTAAGAAAGGATACAATTTATTTCTCATGTGTACCTCAGAAGTGGAACTCTTGACCGGGACTGTTTAGACTCTCTTGGATGAGAAAGCTTTTGCCTACATATAAGCTGGTACACAAGCTATTGCCGAGAAGAATTAATTCAAGCTCTTAAAGGAGTTCTTTCTTTGAAGTGCTCTTGATACTGATGGAAGGCCTAGAACATGTAATTTTTTCTGTATTGCTGGATATAATGCACATTTCTGGGGCTTAAATCCTGTATCTTTAGACTGAAGTGGAAGTGTATCCTGCCACGTGACTTTGAGTGGCTGAACCAACCTGAAAACATTTCTGCCTATTTACTACCTGGATCACCAAAACCAAGGTGTAATTCTTTGACAAATAACTGTAACCAACATGAAGAAAAAGATTATATGAAAACTCCGGGTTATGTCCGTACCTATGCATTTATTTAGCATCATGATGCAAAAGATGAATCACACTTCACTGAAAGATTTTCTAGGATTTCCCAACTTGCGCAAAATCCTTGGGACTGATTTTTTTTAGAAAAATCAAAAAAATTAAGACTTCTTTAAGAGGGGTTCACAGTACAAAGAATGTCTCTGCAGAATCAATCACAGAAACAGCAAACACTAGAAAAAAAATTTGTTATATTTTCTCCTCAAATAAAAGGGCAGAACTGTCAGCAATCTGTCACAATGAGCAGACTGCATCAGAGAGCTGGGTGCCCAGTTAGAGTCCCGCCTCCCTGAGAGCACAACTGATGGCTGAAAATAGAACGAGTCTAGAATTCAGTCATGTGCCCTCAAAATCCCCACTACCATAAACCAAGCAACCTGATAATACTTGTCATTTGTTTTTCTACCATTGCTATTTTAAAGAATATTTTCTCTTTCATGTCAGGCCCAATCACTTGCGATTTCAGAACCTCTCTTTTTAGAAAGTGGCTGCTCCACAGCTGTTTGTTGTTCTGCACATTGCTTTAGCTTGCTAACAGTACACATAGAAAGAGACAAAATAGCTTATCTGTAAAATGCACCACTAGTTTGGGATGTCTGCAGTCTGGGATAAAAGGCAGGTTCATAATTGAAAATCTGCTACACATTCTGATTTCATCTTTTGGTTCATACATAATGAGCAGTTAGAAACAGAGCAAGTCTAACGATTCCCCATTTTCCACCTCATTTACAAATACAATTAAAACACAGGCTAGGTATTCCTTTTTGACATATTTGTATCCTTTTGCATTTTTCTTAAAGCATGTTCCACTTGTTAAGCCATGGCTTTATATGTGTGATAAAGGAACATCCCTGCTTGCTGCCCTTCGGTGTTGCAAATTCTAAACTCAAGAAGAGTCAAGATGACACAAGATCAGACTGAAGGCTGCGTGATCCGTGGAGCAGACTCCTCTGAAAGGCCTGAAATGAAACACTCCATTACTCAGAGCGTGCCTACAAAAGCTTCCCGGGGCAGACACGAGGAGAACCTTGCCTTTCAGTGCAGTCTGCCTGTACCCCAGCTTGGAGGGACAGGAGCCAGCCCAACACGAGCCCCAGTCTGGGAGCCCCACTGAGGGCAGGAGCGCATCAGCTGGGTTCCAGTGCCCTGTTATTGCGCGGATCCACGGCTCCTGTTGGGCTTGGGTGGAACTGAAACACCTCTGCCCGCAGAAACATGTGCTGCCCTTCCCCAGAGCATCTTCCCTGCTGACAACAAAGCCTGTGGCAACCCCTCCTCTTCCCCACCAAGTGATGCATTTTGGAGATGGCAGCTGCTATCAATCATTCTCTTATGATAAGTGGCTGAGGTCTATTCAAGGGTTACACAAAAGAATTGCTGTAGGCTTTATAAAACTCAGCGTATCTCCCTTGTCTCTGTCCCCAGTGTTTGAAAGGTGTCTGTCTTTCCTTCCTTCTTTTCTCTCTTTCTCCTTTCCTTAATACTTTAACAGAGGCACCCTTACATATTTTGGTCTGGATTAATTGTTAAGGAGTGCCATTTTATCAAACCACATATATCTCTGAGTTGGTATTTGGTATTCTAGCATCTAACACTGGGCCAAACAGAGAGGAGTTTTTTGCACTTCTGCCTACTGTTGGAATAACTGGCTTTTCTCTCTCTGAGCACCTCCTCTTTTCCTGATGCTGGACAAGCTACTGCAGTCAAGTGTACTCAGTGTTAAAAAAAGAAATTTGAGGTTTTTTTACTGCATGAAACTTTTTAAAATCTGTTCAAGACTTCACAAAAGGCCCTTCAAGTTTTCCTGCCCCTTTTTGGAAGTCCATGAGATATTTGAAAAGTGCAACATTATGAGCTATGGCTGCAGGAAGATGCTCAGCATCTTGACTTTCAAGGAGTCTACTAGAATCTGCAAATGCTCCTCACTTCCCATTATCCTGGACTTGGTTATCACTAATTTCAAACAAACAGTAGAGAATTAAGTCTTCATCTGTTACGAAAATTTTGTGCTTATGTGACTGAAGTGTAGATTTACAGAAGGGAATTTTAACTGTGACAGTAATAATTTCTTTTTCTGATAAGCTGAATTCCATCTCCTGTATCCACAGCAAAATGGAGACATATATTCTGCATCAGATATTTCTCCTCAGATAAACATGAGGAGTCAACCCAAAGAAGTACTTTGAGTTATTCAGTGATAACAGGAAAAATACCTTTGGCTGTAACATAAAGATTTACTGTTCACTGCTGTTCAGGCTGGTTTGATGTTCTTTTAATTCCTGCCTGGCACAAATTATCTCCATTTCCTTCTCAGAGATTAGCTCGTCTGCTTGTCTCTTCTTTTCTCTTCAGTTGTATGATCTCATACACTGGAGTTTGCTTATATTTAAAATATTTTTTTTTAAATAATGAAAAAGGTTATTTTAGTGGGAATAAGGTAGGTTGGTTTTTTTTTTTTTTCGGTTGAACAAAAAAGTCTTTTTTTATCCCTATTTGATAAGCACACACTGGCAAAATTACAAACATTTGTGTAACAATTAACCAGGATAATTATAGCTCATTTTACCCCACAGGTAGGTCAATTATTTCTTTAATCATGTTATGCATACATTAAGTGTTATCTGTATCAAGGCTGGTACTAATTGAAATGGTGCATGATTACTGCATAATTTAAAATCTCTTCAGGTTGCAGAATTGGGTTTGGCCCCACAAAGGACTTTGTTGTTGTTATTATTTTACAGCCAAATTAATTGTGCTCTTTTAATTTGTGAATTTCATTTCTATTCATTTTATCCGACTACAGTTGTCTCTGCAGACTGCCTTTACTGGTGGCTGTCCCCAGTCAAGCCCGTTCAGTGGCCAGGAAGGAAAAGTTAAGCAAGCCAAGTAACAATGCAGGCTACTAGTTCTGTCCTCATTTTATAGAGCTAATATTTTTAAAGCACTATAAAGACAAGACAATAACAAAAAAGTCAATACCAGCTTTTATCCTAAAATGAATATTATTTTCATGTTGATCATCTGCAAATAAACTCAACCTCAGTACTTTAGACTGAAAAATACCAACACTGATAACTGTGATACATTCAAACAGAAACAATGACAGATCCCATAGGTGCTTTTCCTGGGAAAACCTCAGGAGCCTTTTCAAATAACGTCAGTAAAATGTATTCAAAGATTTCTTTAGGCACCTTTCCAATATGCAGCTATGTAATTGCCCCCCTTTTTATTATCGAGACTGCTATGGATAAGCAGTGCACCGTTTTACCACTTGATGGTGCCAAATGTTCTACACACTAAACCAAAGCTAAAATCACTCTAAAACCGGGTCACCTTCTGAAATACAGTTTAAGTTTAAGCTTAAATCATATTTCATCCTTACAGGAAATATATATTTATCATTTGATATCACGGATATTTGGGGACTAAGTATTACTGTTTACCTGCTGTAACTTCAGCACTGAAAACTGTTCTAAACATGTGGATCTGCCAGGGATTCATCTGGCCTCCCCCTCTCAAATCCTTTCCACTTGGTGTTTACACCCTGTAGATAAGGACAGCTCAGCACATCCAGGTCCCCGCCGAGTTCCTTTTGCCCATAGGCAGCCCTGTCAGAATGCCTAACCCACAGCCACCTCCTTTCCAAAATCAGCATTGTGTCCTCCCCATTCTCAAGACTCACTCCCGTTTGAGTCCAGGATAAAATTAGCTTCTCTGAGCAGGTTGGCTCAGCAGTGGAATGAGGCTGACTTAGCCCACGGTGCAGCATCACCACGAGCAGAGTTAGGCAAGAGCTGGCGCGAGATTTTTCAGGGGGCTTTTAGCTTAGGTCAGCACAGCACAATTGTCAGGACTGATGTGATTTGGGACAGAGAGCAACACTAGGGCTAAGAGGCAATTCAACATTAGAAGAGGAATGGTCTTGGTAATTAGAAAGGATGTGGGTGAGGATCTATGCTTGGTCCTTAGGACTTGGGCATGGTGAAACAACAGGATGGGGTGGGAGAAAGAACATGTATTTACTTGTGTTAAGGAGGCTGGAGGCAGAATTTAGAGGCAAGCTGACATTTTGCTGTAGCATGGCTGCACACAAAGCACTTTCAAGGCAGGTTTTTCCTGGAAAATGCTTCTTGCTTCCAGCTACTCAGTTAGCTCCAGTTTTTCATCTGCTGTCCTGAAAGCAGCACGTAGCAATGAAAAGCTCAGTTCTGAGGCTCTGTTTCTCCATCTCTTCTTTGAAAGACCAGAGCTCTTTGCTCTGTTACTGCTCTCTTCCCCAATTCTCCCCTTTAGCACCCACCCCACTTAGCTGGGATGGGATCTTCGGTCAGCATGAGTGCCTCCTCAGAACTACAGGTACAGTTCAGTACAGCATTGCTGCCTGTGCTGCTGCTGAAGCACGTGTGTGGGAATTAATCTAAGTCTGTATGAACCTAGTGCAGTAAGATTATACCTATAGAATATGTACATAGTAATATACTTTAATATAATAATGGATACAGCCCTATGTAATAATGCATGTATATACACATAGAAGCTAGAGGGGAAAATAATCTCCATATGAGAAATAGGCTATTATTTTACATAACCTTTAAAGCAAAACAAATGGCCTAGTCAAAGAGTTTGGCTATACGTATATGTCCACAATGTCCGTAAGCAGGCTGGAAGTTTTTCCGAAGAGTTAACTTCCTAACGTGGGTGGAGAAAGTGACAAGCAGGGAATTTTCCTTCTGGAAAAAAATTTGCACTTTAGTTCTAAAGCTGCATAAAAAGGCGGAGGATAGGTGAAAAGGGAACATTTGGAATCATTTAGCAAAACATTAGTTATCCCTGCAGGTAAGAGACAAGTGTGGGTTGAAAACTGGTTGAATTTACAGGAATACCAGAACTGTGAAAAAGGACTGGGAAGGACCCAAGCCCTTTCCTGTCTGGGCACATATCAGTATTTTACTTATTAGTATTTAGAAGAAAGTTTTTTTTCCTCTTACTAGATTATTTATATCTGCCCAGTGCATAGTTTCTTGCAGCTCTTTTAGAAGCAATAATCTAGAGGGCTCTTCACTGCTGGAGATGATATTCTAAAACAGAAGGAATAACTGCTATAATCTATAAGAGCTATTCGTCAGATTATAATATTGATGAGATAGGACTTATATACAGGCTTACAAAGCAGGGAAAAAAATTATAAATCTACATTTGAGGAAACGTGGACTAACAAATGACTTCATCTGAAAAAACAGTGTCAGAACTGATTTTCTTCTTTTTTCACAAGGGGGGGAAAAAAACCCACAACAACTTAAGAAGGAAATTGAAACAGCCTCCTACCTCTAGTGTCTCGTCGCTGTGTTAAGCAGCCTGCCCAAATCACAATCTAGTACCAACTAACCAGGATTCAAGAACGAGACCTTGGTGTTACAGCAGATATTTTCAAAGAACTTTCACTTGCTTACTCATTAGCAGTCAAAAAAATCCAATCACACATGAAGAATGATTAAGCCATTATACAATGCCATATTGTCCCAGATGTTCAGGACCACGTGCACATCGATACGGTACAGAAGGTACATGCATCTGTCTCAAAACAGACCTGACAGAATTGGAGAAAGGAGCAGAGAACAGCAATAGGGACAGTCAAAGTTTTGGAAGAATTTCTGTTGAGTGAGCACCTCCCAGGCTGGGGCTCCTCAGCTTGGAAAAGACATGTTGGACGAGGGAAGAAGGGGAGAATGGGGAGAATTTTACATACCTATATACACAACAGGGGCACAGAAGCCTCATGAGTGCCATGGAGGCAGTGAGCAGGGGCTGACGGCTCACTGCCTGTTCCCATACAAGACATAATTGGCATCTAGTGTTAATTCCAAATTCCAGAGAGTCACGAAGACATACTGAATCACGTAATGTGCTCTAAGCTGTGTGCCTCCCTGCCACGGGATATTGCGAATAACAAAAATGTGCATTTGTTCAAAAATGATTGGGAAATTTAATCTAAAAATACCTGTAAGGCCAACAAAATACAAAAACATCGCTTCTCTTCCAGAAAACCCTGCAGAGTCTCCAAGAACGCTTAACAAGTTCTCACACTACTCAAGTCTTGTGTTCTCAAACTCTGCCTGATCCAGCACATCTGCTCATACAAGCCCGAAGTTATTGGTTGCTGACCCCGTGGTGAGTGCGTGGGTAAGCCACTGCTTGGCTGAACACTACAGCCTCTGGAGGATTGGAAACCTGCTTCAGACTGGCCATCCCCACTCCGTGCTGCCCTAATACCCACAGTCTGATGTGAAATATTGATCACTTCCTATTGAGAGGCAGAAAGGGACTGAAAATCTAGGAGAAGAATTGCATGTGAGGGACCAAGGACTGGAAGCAAATATGTTGTCCTCTGGGAGTGAAGAATACTGTATTTATGATCAGTGGACAGATTAGTTCATAGAAATTTAAATGGTATATCAAATTGCAGGAAGGTGGGAGGTGGAATCAAAAAAACCCAAACAACTATCATGAATAATCTCAATCTAGTTATTTATACATCCTCTTTCTTTCTGCAGAGTATTTAAATAACTTTCCTTTTGTTTAAGTTTCAAATGGAAGCCACCAGCTTCAGATCATAATGCTCAGAAAAAAATGTTTAGGGTGTCTTGTGGTGAAAATTTCTTTGATTTCTTTAACTAAATATTTTCAAGCAGTCATCTGCCTTATTGTGTCTCAGATCAAACTAATAAATCTTTAAAAAATCATTTAAAAATCCATATAAACCCCCATATTAAAATAGAAACATGCATGCTTAGTGCCTGATAGCATTCCACAGATTCAGCATCAAACCACTGCCACCTTCTTCCTGGAAGCAGCATGTTCAGACATGCCAAACCTTTGAACTATGAGTATAGAATATTGGTCTCTCTACTGCCTGCCGTAATGTTTCAACTAGTTTTAACTAGTTAAATGTGACACAGCTGTTACAACTCATAAATATCAATTTTTGTTTACCTAAAAATATAATTTTAGGCGTCACATCTGAGCACATCAGTCAAAAAACCCCACCTTGCTACTCAGGCAATTTCTAGAGTAAATAATAGAGTGATGGATTGGTCTTGACACTTCTGCTTGTTTATTCCTAAGAGATGCTAAACAGCTCTCAGCCAAGAGCCCTTCCTGCCTGCTATGAGTTAATCTAGAAAGATTCTGGTTCTTCAGGGTGAGTTGGAATGGGACTCATTTAGATTTCAGACAACTTGACCACATGTGGTGTGGCTCATCACTACTTACCTGGGGAGCAGCTTTTGTTTGTATGCACCGTATCAAACCATGTCAGTGAACATCTGAGACTTCCCAAGGCGCAGTATTTATGCTGTGGCTCTTGCTTAGAAACACATCCAGGGGCCAGGAGTGAAGCAGGCAACAATTTCTGTTTCTGATGGGCTAAGTCAAGTCTGCAGAGAGCCAGAGCCTCTGTGCTGAGGCAGTGACACGTTGAGGACTGTGCATGACACGGTATGATGCCTCTGATAAAAATCTCCGCAGGGTCAACAGAATCCTGTGGTGAGTGAATACATCTCTCATGCAGTTACACACAAAAAAGCGAGGTAACACTACAACTACCTTTGAACTCATGCACAATAAAATGCAGAGTATGCATCTGGCTAAAATCTACTTTGAAAACATAATTATAGTCCTTTATTTTGCAAAATTTTCTCAAAGATACATGCTTTTATCACTCATTTTTCCAGCAGCTGCTTCCCCTTTAAAATATGAGTTCGGGCAGCATTCTTCAAACAGATAAGGCTGGTGCTAGGCTCCCAGGTACATGGCACTCTTTCAAAAATACCTTGCATCCATCAAATCCACTGGGGTCGGTCATACAGTGACCCTATCCCATTTCAATGTATTTCTGAGCAGTACTCCAGTGATTATGTCTACTCCAATTTAGTTTTCTGTTCGTGAGCAAAGAGCACAATATTCTTATTCAGTTAAATGGCAACATTTTTTCCTTTTCATTACGTGCAAAACATCTCATAAAAGTGCCTCAATTTGATTAATAATAATGAATATGCTTGATGTGCTGCTCTTCTATTAGGCCATTTTTAACTTTCCTTAACTCCTGCACAAATTACGTGCCTGGTTACAGAAGACCATGTCATACAATATTACTTAAACATGATGTAAGCCACTAACACAATCAATCTAATGTCACATCTCTTAACCCACTTGATCATTTCCTTTTTCTGGCATGGTGGGCTGTAAATGAAATAAGTGGGCATGAACACGAGAGATTTAGCAAAATGAAGTGCTTTGTCTCCTAAGGCTTCATGTCTTTGCCAACATAATCAGACTGAATAATAAAGCTTTTCCCATATATAGTTATATCAAACTGTATTAGGGTTTTGAGAGCAAACTCTTTACTGGTTTTAGCCTCCATCTAGGAAAGGAGACAGACTTTGATAGAATGCATGGCTCCCGCTAAACCAAGTTTTGTGGATGCTTGACTACTAGGCCAAAACAACAGCTAGTCATTCCACTGCTACCAGGCATGAAAGGGACACGTGGGTGAGCACTTGCTTCTAGACTGCTGTTCCAAAAAAGCAAATACAGGGATTTCTCCAAGATAAAGCAACATTAAACTGGCTATAGTGCTTTATTTTGATTTACTGCACTTTTCCTCTTACCTTCTAGGAGATTTGGGAAACTATCCAGCATTTTTTAGTACAAAAGAACAAAATAGAAGCCCTTAAAAAAAAAGGGATCGATGAGATAGAAGGTAGACAAAAGTGGGCAAAAGGCACCTAAAATTGCAGCTGTCTCATTGAGAAAGAAATGCTTTTGGAGAAAACCAGTATTATTTATACCCAAGTTGGTCAAGGAGATGAAGTCTGGGCCAGCACAGAACACAGACTTACACGTGTCCATCATCCTCACAGGGTCATGAAAACAAAGCTTAACATCAGATTGTTTCTGTATTCCAGTAGGGGAAGTATGAAGGGAGAGGAGAAGCACAGCCTGGGAAAGGCTGATGTATCTGCTAGTGCATCCAAAGGAGGTTAAGCGGACAAGCTAGGTGGAAATTAGGTTGCTCAGATCAGGAGGAACAAAATGGTGAGAACAGCACGCAACAAAGTGAACGCTCACACCACTTCTCAAATTTGCAAATCCTTATCTTATCTCAGCCAGCATCTCCACCTCAGGAGAACTGGGATAGCATTTCTACAGCCAAGTAGGGTGGGAGAGGCCATCTTCCCACCATTCTCAGTAGATCACTGCTGGGATCTACTATCATATTCTCCTTATCTAGCGACTTTTGATATAGGAATAAAAAGAGGATGACCTAGAAACACTGGGACAGAACGCTGCTTCAGGAAGCCCAATATCCTGTCTCTGACAGTAAGCAAAACCAGATGTCTGGGGCAGGATGCAAGATACAGCAAAAAAAAAAACCACAAAAAAACCCCTACACCCATCCACTGCTGTCCAGGCCTCCAAACATTTTTGCCTTCAGGACTTCCTGAGCCAAACAAGGTATCTTTGGTGAACTTGCCAAAATTTATCTCCTGTAAACTCCTCCAGTTTCCACTTCAGCCCTCATCATCTATAATACCCTTTGGCAGAAGATTCCACCAGTCTTTTGCTGTTCACGTAAAGATACCCCCTTTTTTTCTTTGGTTACAGCTCCTGCTAGGCTCATTTGATGTTCCCTGGTTCATCATTTCTTTGTCTTTCCTACATCAGTCAAACACAGAGACCTTTGTTACAAACATGGTAACCATTACATATCAGCTGTATCATTCTCATGCTGAAGAGTTTTCCCTCTATTATTTTGTTGCTTGTCCAAACCCCATTCATTTGATAATTGTTCTTAGCTCTCATCTTTACTGTTCTCAGTAACTCTCCATCATCAGGATTATTTGTCACTCTATCACTTACCTTTTTCTCTTCATGTCTTTTGCAAATATGGACTTTGTTCTTGAACAAGTGCATACATCTGCAGAGTTCTAACAGCTTTGTATCTTCCAGAAACACAACATCTATGTCTTCCATGTGAGATCCACTTTCTTAGTCCATGTCCGCTTAGGTTCATTTGAGGCTATCGTAAGGAATTCCAACAAAGATTTCTAGAAGTTCACATAGATTATGTAAACAAGATGACTTCTTGAGTTGACAAACTTTATAAAGGAGTCTTGCCTTTCCAGCCACAAAGGCCATGCGGAGTTTTCCAAAGCATGACAGCGTTACCCATGTGGTGGCCAATTCTAATTCTGTTCTCTTTAGCCAGTATTTCACATATCCCAGTCCAGCGGATTAGAGTCTTATTTTGCAGCTGATACCAAGCCATTATGCAAATGCATGAGAAATTCAAATGCTCATTCATAAATTTTAGATTGTTAATTTGTTTTAATTATTAAAGCTTAAACGTAACTTCTTATAAGCAGGCACAAATGCATTAGTGATTTATGGAAAACACCTATCTTTATTTCCTATAATCGCTATTTCAAGTGCCCACAAAAGCACGTCAATCATCTGAAGGCAAGCAGCAAAAAATTGTGCTTATGTATCTGTAATCTCTGTGGCATGCATTAGCCCTATTTACTTTGAAACAGAGCATGTTTAAAATCAAAGTCTGCTTTTCTGTCTTTCATCAAACAGTTTGATATTGCAAGTGAGAAGTCAGCCTTTAACTTCAGTTTCAGCTCTAGGGATATCGATTTCTTTGGCTTCCTGACCATTCTTACACTGCTGCAGGCTGCATGCTAGAATGGCCGCACATAAGGAACCTCTGGTATGATGCCCTTGACATTTGGTTGCAAATCTTGACTGTTTTGGAGGGGGCTGAGGTGAGGGCCAAAAGGCTTGTCCTTGGCTAGAGGCACCCAGCACACACAAGATTTTCGCTGTGTATTTCACTGCAGTGAATTGTTCTTCGGTTTTATTTCCTGCAGAAACAACCTGCAGGCAAAGGTGCTGCCTTGTCGGCCTGTGCATGAACATGCAATGCAATTTCATAATTAGGGATAACATTTAAAAATCCCCAACGCAACAGACAAATCATTCCATCAATATTGTCAGTTCACAGAGTATGGAAACTGAATACAGCTCCTTTCCAGAGAAAGAGACACCAAGATCAATTAACGGATTACATATTTCAAATTTGCAGCTACAGACTGCTTTCTCTAAAAACTGTCTTTGAAAGAGCTGAAGCTTTAGGGGTCTGACAGGGGTATGGGAAAATTGGATTCCAGTGCTACTTCCTCCTCATTTTGATATGGGTTATTTTAAGCTAAAATTTTAATATGTCATGAGAAGGTAAAATTTCGTGTTGCATATTAAGATGCTTTTAAAAATGAGAACAGGAGCCCAGGGATGACACCACATAGCAGGGAGTACGTTTACATGAAAATATTCATCATAGTACACTGGCATTTTACATCTAGTTTAATTTTCAGTGTTAAGGCAGTTAAAGACTGAAGTGACAGTAACACAGTGTTTGTGAACACAAAGGTTCTGAAGTTTAAATAATGCAGTAAGATTTTTACAGGATTATGTAAGATTCATAAAAAAAAAAAGAAGAAGATCATAGGTTTAAGCAATCCTCCTTGCAGCTGGTCAGGTACCATTCATGCATACAACTGTTTAAAGAAAGAGTTAATCATTCAGGCAAGTTTTATTTTTCTTTTTCAAAACTTTATTAGGTAGACGTTACTAGATGACATTGTAAACCCCCTTGTGTGCAAGTGAACGTACTCTACAATATGAATCTTCCCGCAATTCATTAAATCCACAACATCCGTCTACTTCTGAATATTGATTCTAAGACAGGTGGAGTGCATTCAAATGCTACTGTACATTCTTCCATTCCATCGTGGGGAAGCACTTTTGCAGTCTGTTGGTTAACAGGGGCTTGGGATATCAGTGTAAGCGAAAGGAATGCCTCACAAGCAAAGTCTTTTAAATTAAACTGCCTACCACAAATGTGATTGTATTTAGCAAAGTGAAGCAGTACAGAGACATACCTACAACTGAATACTAGTGAGGTAACATTTTGAAAATAAAACTGTTAAAAAATTCACTTATTTTCAGAAAGTCCTGTCCAGCAGGACGAACATTGGCAGAACACCTTCCCTTGTATCCATGCATGTACATGTGCATATATGACTGTGTCTACTATAGCTTTTTAAAGAACATGATTTTAGTTATACATTCATCAGGACAAGTTTAAAAACCAGATATTACTATGGTAGATTCAACAGAAAACTTCAGTGAACCGTCTCTAGACCTCCTAAATTAAAAGGCACTCTGAAGAGGGTAGCAAGAAATAATCCTTACAAAACATTGACATGAACTAAAGCAGCCACAAAGGTAGCACTCGACAGTGCTTACTGTTATACATTTAAAATACCAACTTGAAGAAGGTTTCTTTGCAAAATATTGCCCAAGACTACCAAATACTTTTGTCAAGTTACAGCACAAAGACCATCGTTGCAATACTATGCAACAACAACAACAAAAAATTAAAAAAAAATAATCAGCAAAATGCAAGAGAAAGATAACGGGAAAGCTTTATCAGAATTTTTGATTGTGTGCCTGCTGGTTGTAAGACAGAAGAATGTAACTTAAGAAAATAACTTTTAAACAGTAACTCGTAAGACCGAAGAAGTGTTTTGATACACGGTGCCTCTGACTCAAGAAGCTATGCAATGACTTAGCTCACACCTTAAAACTGGACATAATACTGAAATAGAAGTTAAGAGATCTGTAAGAGTAATAATTCACTTATAATTTTATTGCAGTATGGCTCTAAATCAAATTCCCTGTCACCAAAAACTTCAGGAATACAAGGTGAATCCTAATTAAACACTCCTGTGTGGTATTTCATGAAAAAAGAAGTGCTGTAAGTGAAAGCTATATTACTAATTAAGAACTGTTGAGGGGAAGAGTGGAAGAAGAAAAGCCCCTCCCCTACAGTTCTGGAAAACTCACAAGATATATTCCTCTCATCTTCATTTCTCCCTCTCTTCCTTCCTTCATTCACAAATTCTTAGTGGAGGAAACTGAACACAGTTAAGCCGTTTTATTATGAGTTTACTATAAACAGACCTTCTAAGCATAATCTTTCATTTACACCCCCTTTATTAAGTCAAATTCCTTCTGATAATTACTTTTATATAAATGCAGTAGTTCATATAATTCAAGATAATTTTAGAAAAGTAACTTTTTATTGGCACCTGACTTCCAATAGATGGACAAAAGTGGGAGCAATATTAATAAGAAAAACCAGGTCCTTTGAAAAAATCTAGATCACAAAAGATAAAATTCTACTGTCTCCTGGGAAAGGAAGTAATTCCAGAAAAAGAAAGTAACCCTACAGTATCCATTTTGAAACCACCTGAAAAGGGTAAAAAAAAATACTAGTTTTTCAGATCATACCTCCCACCATGCAATGAAGTGCTGGGCAGAGATCACCAAGCTTGTTTGATGGCTTAGTCCATAAAATACCCACCCCAGAGGAATTAACAATGTATATTAAAAAGGTATATTAGTTCAAGTTGGCTAGCACTGAAGCTCTGTTAAACTGCTCTAAGTCCCAACCTAGCTACAGTGCAGCTCCGTGTGCCATGGTCCCCAGGGCTTCAATCTTCATGAAATAGTGCCAACAGGGCCCGTTTGAGCCCTGGAGTTTGCATACCACTGGTTGTGGTTTAACTTCACTTCAGCTGAATTCACTTCTCTGAAAAGCTGCATTGCCTTAAGTGGTTTAAAACTCCCAGCTGACTGTGCTGGAAGACCAAACTCACTCTGACAACACAAATAAGTTGCATTTCTGCAGAAGTCTGAAGGGAGAGATGGGAAGAGAGGTGAACAGCAAGTTAAAAAAAACCTTCAGAAATGAGATGAAGATCACCAGAATTAAAATAAGCATGGCAGATTACTTTTATAATTAATGAAAAGGTAACTTCTTCACTAATGTAACATTTTTCAGTGTTCTGAGCAAACGAGCATTGGTTCCTTTGGCTTAATGGGTCTGTCTGCAGGAGTCCATGTAACAGAAATTCCCATATTGCTCTACAGAAGAGAATGAATACCTTTCATTTCTTTCAAGCAATAAGGCACTTACACATTTAAGATTTCTCATTATATAAAACACGCAATACTGGAATTCAAGCATTGATTACATGGGTATTGCCTACCTCCAGTTTTTGCAACTTCTTGGACATCAAATAAATAGACTACAGAAAGTTCTAATCACTGATGCATTTAGTTTGTACATAGCCCAAACGTGCTGATAGAAATTGCTTTGTCGATGAATCCACAGTGTTTTGCCCAGCATTCTAACTGTGCCACAAGCCTGTACACTAAAAAGGATGTGATCCTTCATCTCACCACCCTGACCTCTTGCCATTCAAATTTACCCTATTTTAAAGGCAGTTCTTCACCTTAAAACATATAAAGAAGAGACGTGGTCAGGAGAATACTTCTCATTGAATTGTCATGGAATTAAGATAAAGTTCAGCTTGGACGACCTCAGGAACAGAGATCATGTTTCCTTTTTCCCAACACCTACTATACTCATCTCTACTATAGTCTGAAGAATTAACACATACTTTAAAAAGTTATTTTGACTTGGTTATTTATGTAACAAAGATGACTGTGCTGTTTAATTGTATTTTAAAAAAATGCAGAGTTAAAAGCCCTGAAGAAAAACAGACTTCAGCATTTTGCATTTAGGTATTTAAGTAAAACAGAGTTAATCTTTTGCTGCTATAGCAAAGCATTACTGAAATGACTTCTTATGAGATCACATTTTCCAGGTCCAATTTCATCTTCAGCCATTTTCACAAGTCAGTTCGAGATTTTGGAAATTGGAAAGAAAGGAAGAGCATTAGAAATAAAGTATATAATAAATGGAAATATGGTAAACATTTTGTGATGAGATCGTAAACACAGTGAAATGTAAATCCACCCCACCCATGCAATTTCTGGACATGAAGCAGCAGAACGTCAATTGATAAGAAGAACTCTTAAGCGCGCAGTTTTTTTTGCAAAAAGATAGTCTGTGATTAAAGACTGAATCCATGTGCTTACCCACAACTTGCATAAGGCAAGGAAGTTTTTCCTGACTGCATCAGCGCTTTTACAGGGCAGGTTTAAATTATCTGA
This sequence comes from Thinocorus orbignyianus, assembly GCA_013400375.1. Lineage (NCBI taxonomy): Eukaryota > Metazoa > Chordata > Aves > Ciconiiformes > Thinocoridae > Thinocorus > Thinocorus orbignyianus. Next base: position 1,058,474 of record VXBW01006208.1, read on the forward strand.
ACAGCTTGTTTGGATTCTGTAAGTGGGTTTTCCTTCTAAAAGAGGTAAATGTGACATTGCATTAGTAGCATCATGCTCAGTGGCAATAGGTTAAAATGTCAGCAACACTGTTCTCAGTCTGACAAGTTTTCAACAAGATAAACACTGAATGGGGTTACTGCGCAGCTGGGTTTAAGCAGGTACGTGCAAAATCCATGCCTGTGCTAAAAATATAAAACATTTTTCCACAATAAATTTCTCCTGACTCTGATCTATCCAAACCACTTCAGACTAATTTTTTAAGTTTTGATAAGCCAAATAAGCTCCAAAAATGTTTTATTTTGCACAGTATACATTTTTAATAAACTCATTACTATTATAACAACTCTTTTTTTTAAAAAAAAAAAAAAACAACCCAGGTATATTTGGAAATAAGCAGTTGGAATTATGCTTAGAAATTCATGTTGTTCTTCGTTACTAGGAAGTACTTCAAGCTTCCTACACATTATTACCTTTGAAATTAGAGCATGTACTATAAAATAATTTTTTAATTCCCTGCCTTATGGTATTTCATCATCAGGCTATGAGGAACATCAGTGATTAATTGTCTAATCTGACCACTCCATTCCTTACTGGAGAGGGAACATATAGATCCGCATTCCCTTATCTTCATTCTTCCTTGGGAATAAGGAAGAATCAGCCAGCAAGGCACAGTCCTGTGTAACCACAACAAGCTGCATTTGTTAGTTTTATTAAGAAAAAAGTTGGGGGGTATTGTGTTACAGCTTAAGAAGTACTTAAATGAAAACACTGTTAGCCTTGCAGTTGAATCAAGGCTCAGCTGGTTTTTCACATAACAGTAGCAAGACGAGCCACCAACTCTATCAGCAATGTAGCTTTTTAAATATTTGTGTGCCCTCTTTTTCAAATTTATGGTTAAGTATGAAAAATATTGAACAGCTGTAATTCCAATCCTGACACCGTGCTAATATCTGTTACACTGAAGAAGTAAAAATTTTAAGCAGCTTTTAACACTCTATGGATGTTATTTCTAGCTTTGTTGATGACTCGAAGCATTAAGAAGGTCTCTTCATTATATTAAAAGCTAGTATTCCTTTCCCTGACAATTTACTTCAATAAGAATATTTGGAAATTCTTCTCTAATCCCTGCCCTCTCCTGCACTTATTAAACAGCATTAGTATCACCCTGCAATTTAGAGAACTGGCTCCATAGTATGTACTTTTGCAGAAGCAAACTAGTTGCTGTACAATGGCTATCAACATGCTTCCAGATATTTTTATTGAAGTATTTGGGGCCAAATTCCACGTTGACATAAAAATGGGTACGACTTCTCTGGTTTAACGAGGCTATGACTGGTGTCAGGAATGGAGCTGATCCACTGTAACCATAAGGCTGCAAAATTAAAAGAAATTAAGAAATTCTCTCTTTAATAGTTTCCTCAGGATTCTTCCCACCAGCAAAATCAGAGATCTAACATGGATTGTAAAAGTAACAGTAATCTATGGTTTTTATCCAGAACTTGGACCTACACAGTTACTATTTCAAGCAATATGAATGATGCAAACTTTGCTCAAGAAACAAACCACCACAGCTACATTTGAAAAAAACCAAAACAACAACCTCAAGAGTTTGCATGAGAAACTTTGGCCATTGAATATGAAACAGTTTCTCAGATCTAAAGTGGCATAAGAAACCATTCAATCACTGGAGAATTTGTATCCTCTGACAGAAGTACTGCCCTACCTACAGGCCATTTAACATCACACAAGCTATGGCAGTCTTTGGAGAGCAGAAAGCCCCTTGGCTAAAAAGAATACCTGATGGTGGTCCAAAACACCTAGTCAAATTGGCAATAGTTCCTGCAAATTAATATTTTTAATAAAGTAAAACGTCACGTTGCTCAGACTCTCAGAACCAATAAATAGATGCAAATTAAAAACCCCACCCTAGCATACCAGGAAAAATTACAAAGTCAGCATTAGTAACATCAAAATCCTCCCTTACTTACACATTTGCACTGCCCCAAAGGAAGATAATAGATCACTCAAAGTGCACTACATTTTAATGACACTTGAAAGATACGAATAGGCTGTTTATTACAGGAGGTGAGAACTGAAAACTAACAGACTTTTTTGTATGCAACTAAAACCGATGGGTGAGCTAGAGCACGAGGCTACTCAGAACTTCACTTCTGCCACTCACTTATATTTTTACTCAGTTTGTTCTTCTCACTGGCTAACTGACTGATACAAGGAAAAAGCACCATCACTTTCTAGCCACAAGCTCCTGGATAAACTCTGCAAATACACCTAACGATGCTCTGAGAGGCGGCAGTCAGAATCGTCCTGCCACTGACATGCTTGGGCAGCCCTGAAACTCGATCCAATTAATGAAATTCAACTAATTACTCTCAGTAGATAAAGTGGAGAAAGGGAAAAGCAGCTCCCCTGGCTGTCATGTCCACTCAGCCCTCCCCAGTGGGAGCAGGACTGGGACCACTCAGCACAGTGCTGCCGGGAGGGTGAGGGTCCCTGCAGGGAGATCTGAGCACCTGGGCTAATCCATTTCCAGGCGAGCTAGAAAGAGAGGGCTAATGTAGAACAGATCTAAGCATGTCCTAGTATCAGTGAGTAACAGCTTTGCACAAGGATAAATAATCTTAAAATAATCTAAATAACCTTAAATATTAAATGTGGTGAAATCAATCCTGATGACTGGCAATACACTAGCATGAAATCTGCCTTAGCAGGTTAATTCAGCTGCCTGATGAAGTCTTCTGCTAACACAGTTGGAGTAGAACAGTTCAATGGTTACTTTAGGGTACAGTTACAAAAACCAGAAGACATTTACATAGTAGAAGAAAAACTTCCTTGAATTTCCTTACAAAGTTCATTCCATTTCTTTCAAACTAATAAGTTAACTCTTATAAAACAAATGACTTTGATCTATATAAGATTTTCTATGATATCAGAAGAGCTTTTTAAAAGCATAACGTTTTAATGAATGGAGTTTTGTACTAAAATACTTCTCATGTTTCAGTTGATTATGTTACATAATATTGATGAAAAATTATATTCAAGTTGGAATATTTTTATATATGGAAAAAGACTTCCATATCCCTACTCTGTCCAGCTCTTGAAAATTTTTCCTGTTCTACAGAAAAGCAAAAGCAAATATTGTTACCATTCCCAATTTTTTTCTTTTTCTTACAGAGAAAGCAAGATTAGACTCATTTTACAAGGTCAAAGATGCCTTGTTTTGCTGTAGGTAGAAAATGAAGAACCATTTCTCTTTCATTTAATCTGTTCCAATAAAATCAAAATGGCCTAGATGAAATGATAATGTTGGAGCTGAGATGTGTGCTCCTTTCCTCCACCCACAATGACATGCTTTCTGAATGTAAATAAATGCAGATCTATTATCTTCCCCTTTAGGCTCTTTATTTTAGCACCTTAATTTCAGATCTTACTGAACTCCCATCAGAAACTGAAAACAGCAAACATGGCAGAGTGAAAACAGCTACGAAGACTGTAAGGATATCCCACATATTTATAAAGAATCAGGAAAAGAAAGGAAATTAATCCACTATATAGTTAATTACAGATAATCTCAAGTACTAAAATATTCTCAAGTGGAATAGTTTGACACCGTATTACAGACTGCATTGCAAACCCAGATCTCTCTCTCTCTCACTCTGAGGTCTGAAGGTTTTTCTAAATAATACAAAAATATCTTCATTATTTGACAATTAAAGAAAGGAATAAAAATCCCTGAGTAGGCCAAAAAGACAACTGATATGTATAGCCTCAGAAAACACTCAAAAACATGACCAATTTTAAGGCAGCTTCCAACCTCAGACGGAACACAAATAGAAAACTGATGTGTCACAGAAGTCTAATTAACAGGTGGATTTGCATTGATAGTAGGCTTTGAACTTTACTTCTAAATGCCATTGCTTCCCTGCTTAACTTTCAAGTCTTAGAAAGCTAATGTTTCTACTGTTAGGAGAACAGGGCCAACATGTCCTTAAATTCAAACAGAAATATTAAGTACTTGTTGACTGTTACGGTGTGCTTGTACACACAGTTTCAACAAGAAAAAACTCCCAGAAAACAAAATCAGAAGTTGACAGAAAATAAGCATACTAGCCAACTATGGTAAGCTGACATTTGTGTTTCCAGGCAAAACAAAATTAATCAGTTTCTTCCACTGAGGCTTTGAAGTCAAAGTGAGTATCTTGTAACAGTATTATGTTGGTCAGATAGAATACTCTTTACTTAAAAATTACAACTAGATTCAGATTTAGTAACAATTTTCAAAGAAAATACATCCTTTCAAATTACATGCTATCTGCAGGGCTAAATTTGGAAGGCTGTAGAGTCTTTAGGACATTGCCCATCTCCCTGCTTCCCCCTCTCCCCATATATATATATATATATATCACACACACACATGTATCTTCCAACACACATACTGAAAAAAAAAGTACCTTCACAGTACAAATCTAATCTTCTTTTCTTTAAGATCAGCTTGTATTTTCAAAGTATGAAGTAGATCTTTCTCTTATTCAGTTCCTTTCTTTATTGTGTCAGTGTTTTGCTTACACAAATTTTATTCTATTTTTTCTTTCTTTTAAGTTATATTTGTACGATAAATTTGGATTACAACTAAAAGTGAAAAAATCCTCAGTAGCTGACTCCTAAGGCTGAATTACATTGCTGTTGTGGTGATGCGCTGAGAAAGAGGTCTGGTGGCAAACAGTGGTACTCTGAAGTTAGGAAAAAAGAGCAAGGACCGCTATTCTCTTCAGATCATCTCAGGAGGAGAAACACTGGAAGCAGAGAATAAGAATGAAATGGTCTTGTAAGAATTCACGACCCCCTCCACTTGCCCAAAATTCACAGATTTTCCTCATGAGACATCCGTGAATGCTCTAAGACTTACGTAGCTGAACAAACAAACCAAACATGCTTTTTAGGTTATAGAATTTCATCAAGCCAATCTTGACACAACTGGTGTGTAGCATGTGTATTAGATGCCAAGTCAGAACAGAACAGCAGCTTTCCAACTTCCCTGCAAACACATTTCCTTGTATGTTCTGCATCACACTTCAGGGATATCTTGGGACAGAACAGGCCACTGATACTTCTTGTTATCTAAACCCTTCAAATTTTTTTTCTGTATTGGGAGAGTTTCAAAACTCTGTACTCTTAACAAATCTGTCACCCCCCTCAAGCAACGTTAATAGACTGTCATAAATTAAATACTGAAGTGAAACCAATCAGGATATCTCTAAATATCATGGAGCTCCAGTACTGAGGCTATTTCCCTCTGAGGCACTGCAGTTTGGCGGTGGCCATCTACACTCTCGGCCACTAGCAGGACGACTCAGAAGGTAACCAGCTGTCGTGCTCTGGCATGTGACGGGGTTTTGGTATGCTGAACAGAATGCTGTGTGATGGAAGTTATTTACAGAAGTAGTTTTTAATACCAAAAGTAGTATGCTCAGTATACAGTAAGAGTCCAAACACTTCTAAGCATTTCCCTCTTAAAGGCCGACACTGAAGTTAAATGGAGCACATGTTAGCAGTTAAATGCTTTCTTCACAGGCCAAATCGGTAGTAAGAGTTCTGGCTACAATACAGACTTTGATTGTCTAGTTCAGAAACTTAGACTCAAAAATCCCTCCAAAGTAATAATAATAATAATAAAAAAAACCAACAAAACAGCAAACCCCAAAACATTTAAAAAGCAGCAGTCAGGGGGCCCATCTTGTTCAGAGTGCACCAGAGCAAAGAGGCTTTCTGGTCTGCAGTAGTGTTTTCGGCTGAGGGAAGAGAGCAGGAGATCCCCCGTTCTTCTTCCAGGGCGGTGGCTTTGATGCTGTTACCAGCACTGTATTGCTCTGTTGCACAAAGCGCGGATAGCCCTTGCAGGACCAGCTCAGTTCAGGTGAGTAAGGTCCATCCTTACCAGGGCATACCTGTCCGTGATCTTTTCCTCTGCTTTTTACAAAGGCAATAGATAGGAAACACAAATAAACCTGCCAAAAGAGAAAAGCGAGAAGGAAATCACAATTAAATGCAATCCCTTGTGTGTGCATTATGTTCTCTCAATGTATGCAGAGTATACTATTCTTAGAAGTCTTTTGAGAGAAAGGAAGCTTTAAAAGGAAAAAATAAATCAATCATATTTATTCAAGCGAAAAGTAGTTTGTCGTGAGGCACTCTTTCAAACCCAAATGAGAAAGATTTGCCCCTTCCTCTTGCCATCAGCTGACTAAAATGGTGAGAGATTTCTTTTTCAGACACAACTACAGGAACAACATAACACAGGACTATTTAAGACACCAGGGTGCTGGCTTTGCTCAATAACCTTGCAAGTGGTGTAGAAGAGCTTTCAACTATGAGATTACTTTAGCAGTTGTGTTGGCTGTAAAATATTGCTGTAATTACCTAAACCCCAAAGCTTTCCTATAAATAATCAATGGTTCTAGAACATAGAGCTCTCATTGACTGTGTCTTACCTAGCCATGCTTCGGGATGGAACCTTGGTGGCTTACGGGGTATTATTGCTATTACTGCTATTGTGTTACTGCAAAACCCTGCTAGTTTTTAATGTAAGCAAAAGAGTGTTTTGCCTTTTTTTCCCCCCAGCATAGATTATACCAGATTGCTACGCAAAATAAGTGTTCCTGGCATTAAGAAGTCTTTATTGCCTACATTTTTGGCATAAAAATGCCACTTAAAAGAACAAATATTTAAGATATCTCTCTATATATAGATGTCTTCAGTGAATCCAACTTGAAATATTGATACAGAAAGAGAGATATGTCTTCTTAGGCTAAATACTGAAATTAAAGCAATATTCCTTATTTGGCCAGTTGTAGTCTGGAAAAGCTGTAATGGTATTTTGCTTACATGATCGCTGGCCATGTACAATCTTATTAATCTAACTATCCTAGTAGATTTTTACTTTATTATACCAAAATAAAGGTGCCACATCCCAACATGCCTCAGGGCCAGGCACACACTGCACATTTTCAACGGAGTAAGTAGATTGGTGACGAGCTGTGAAGCACCATGATCCCCCACTGACCTATTACTGACAACATAAATAGTGGATATGCACTTACACGAGCAAAAATATGTATTTCTAGTTACAGCTTATTTCATTTCTGCAGGAGAATTCAGTTAAGCCAGGCAGAGAGCAGGTTTGCCAAAACTACATCTACATGAACACACCTACATTAACAGAGTTTTGATACTATATCGAATGAGTTCACAGTACCCTTTTTTTGGCGAGATGGAATCTAATCTGACACCCTGTGCACTGAATCAGATTTTAAGACTGACTCATCCTAATTTGCTGCTTTCATTTCTTGTTACTGTTGTTGTATCTTCAAGCCAGAGGGTTCTTGCAACTACAGCTAGTGCCCCAAAAATCTTGTCATGCACATGACCAAAAACTTACACTTGTGATCCAGTGGAGTGATTAAAGGGAGGGTCCAAGTCAGCCAGTCCCCAGCACTACACTTAAATTACTCTGCCATTTTTACTAGGTTATCTATACTAGTTAAAGATTTTAGCTCAGAAAAGCTTTAATAACCAAATAACTGGGAAAATCAAAATAAGCTAATTGGCATAAAATGAAAGTAAGAGAAAAAACACTCTAAAGACAGGGTTTTTTTAAAGAAAAAAGCCGTGTGCTTTGTACTAAAACAGTATTTACAGAGTTTTCTCTTCTAGATGAAAATACTGAGATGTCATACTGAAAGCTACTGCAAAATCAGAATTGGGCTCATTCACATGTAACTCTTACCTATTACAACAGCTATGGCTCCCAGTGCCAGTCCCAGAACCAGTATTAGGGGCGTAATGAGTAATTTTCCAGCTGAAATGCAAAATTTATTAAATTAAAATAGGCATTTTATTTTCCCCCTCTCCAACCATCCATAAATACTTCAATATCAGACTTCCAAAAGCTTTCTTTAATACTTCACCAGGATTCCTATTTGTAAATTCATCCTACAGCCTACACCCACCCCTCAGCCAGCTCTCTGCACACATTTCTCTGCAGCCTCTTCACCCACCACAACTCTCCAAGCATAGCTCCTTTTGTACATTAACAGCTCTGCATTGACTTCTGTTTCCATTCTGAAATCTCTCTGGCATCAAAAGGAATGTGATAGCTCTAAGGCTACTATCATTTGGCTTCTCTGGAATCCTACTGTACAGCAACCACCCTGGAAAACTGCCAAGCAAACCAGCATCTTGGAGAGTTTAGGCTAGCTCAAGGAGACGAGACCATCATCTCTAAATACATTCCTGCTTGCTTTAAAAGGCTATGGTGAAGTCCTTGCGTACAGTTGTGATTTAGGTCTAAATCAAACCACAGCCAAGTCTATTTTGGATCAACATTTAAAAGGGTATGTCGCTGCTCTTCCATGAGTAGGGTAGTAACACTGCGCCACACACTAGCTAGAGCATGACACTAAGAACAAATAAAACATGCTTGTACTCTTTGCTTCTGACAAGCGGATCATACATGGAGTGCACAGAAGGAAGGCAGGGCTCCGTTTGAAACACTTCAGTTAAAACTCAACTTTGAATCCAAGTTCTCTCTCTTGCGTTGCATGACTTCAACTAAATGGCAGAATCTCCCTGGCTATGTTGGCTGAGCGGCTGGATCAAAGACATCACATAACTCAGCTGCTTGAAAATGCAGCAGGGTAGGCATTTTTACTGATCCACCAGCAAGTTTGATCACGGATTTGAAATTAAGCAATTCTTGAAGTTGAGGATGTGTTTGAAAAATTACCTCTAGAAGGACTGAAAACTGAGTCTGTTGCCTCTCTCTTCCCTGCCTTGCCCTCTCTCTCAAGTCACTTGTGTCAGATTTCAGTAAATGGATTACTTCATTCAATAATGATGCAAACCTCTCCATAACCTGAGCCACTAATTTGGGCAGTCTGAAGGAAAAAGGAGCTATTTTGGAAATATTTACAGCAGCTAAATGAATTGGTCCTTTCTATGCTGTTTTGATAGCTTTTACATTTCATAGGAATGTTGTGGGTGGGAAAGATTAATTCCTAGAAGAAAGAAATTGGCAAATATTATTGGTATTACTCTAGTTGCTAGGCATCCTAATGGTAAACTTTCTTGGGACTCCATTGCACTGCATTCTATACACACAGAGGTTATCAAATAAATTATTCAACTGTAGACAGGAGAAGGAATGTAGAACGATAGAAAACCTCAAGAAAACTCCAAAAAAGAGTGATTTAAAACATTTTAAAAATTACCAAAGCCTTTAACAATTTCAAAGTAAAGCTTATAAAATATTATTTTAAGGTATGAACTCTCTACTTTACTAATAACCATATAATTAGAATGTTAGAAAATTATGACATTTGGTACCAAAATTATTAAAAACCTTAAAACACTGGACTGGTGATGAAGTGCACAGAAACAGTCTGCAGAAAGGGCTGAGCTAGCTTTTGACTGATGTTTGTGCAGACACAAAGAACTGTTTCTAAGCTAATTCAGTTTAAGAACTTGCTTACTTATATTTGGCAAACTAACTCATGTTAATAAAGCAGCTTCTTCCTGTGAATACAAAACTACGAGTACTGTGTAGTCGCAAGACTCCATAGCACAAAGTGACCTTTCATTGTCACAGGACAATTATCTTCCTTTGATTATCTGTGCATTCTTTCTAAAGGTTAAGCTATAAAACCAAAATAAAATACCCTTTCTCCTTATACTACTGCACTTTTTACACATCTGAGTCAAACATTACTCTAGATCCAACTCCAGATTGACACGTATCATTTGTCAGAATGTGATGGATTATGAATCTCTTAATCACAGAGGGAACGGTGAGACACCAAGAAATGCTGCTGAGACTAAGGATGTTTCTTGCAGGCACCAGTCTTCCTAAGGACCCACCACGTTATGTCTCTTAGCCCTGAGACTGCTGTCGAGAGTGCAAGTGTAGAACTTGTCCCAGAGTTGAATAAAATCTAGTGTCATCAATCCATACATTTAATTCAGAATATTTGTTTGATCATGTTCACAGTTTCTTTTTAAAAATTACTTACAAATAAATGGTTGTAAATAGAACAAGCCTAAAAGGCAACAATTCTACTCAAATTAATGGTAAACCATTTCTCTTCTGAGTTACTCAGCATGAAGATTTAGACATCTGTGGTCATGTAATAACTATATTTGCAAGTGTCCCAAAGGGGCTGCACTATTTGTGATACAGAGAGTGAAGTTCTTCTGTAAAACGAGGAAATGCTTAGAGAAACATGAGGGAGAATTTCCCCCTTGCATAACTTTGGCTTGGTGGTGAGTAGGCTGATATATACAAAACCCACATAAATACTTAGAAAATTCTTTGCCATGTAAAAAAAAAATATAAAAAAATATCAATATACTAGCTTTAAATAACAAATTTATCAGTAGCACATGAGAAAAAAGTTTTGCCTTCCAAGTCTAAATATCATTGTATGTTTAAGCAACAGAGCCACTAAAAGTATCTACTTACAAATCAAACCAGTCATATCTATGTAGCTTTAAGTTTCTAACGCAAGTTTGCGTCTGTTTTTAAAGAATCCTACCAAATGTATATAGGAGACTTCTTACAAATCAGACTAATTAAAATGATAAAGTTGCTAATGAAGGCTGGATTCTGGAAATGCACACTTCCTTCTACGATGCTTAAAGCCATGCATACATAAAGTGAATGTTGCACTCTGTCTGTCTTGGGACAAGGGTACATGTCAATCAGATCTGAAATTAGGCTGCTTTCAGAAGCCTATCTGAAATGCTGTGTACTTTGCAAAAAAATCCCATCATTTGCTTTAGTAGCATCATCACATGTTGCGTCCTGTTACATGTCCGTGAAGCAAGTGGCAATTGATTTTAAATATAATTCACCCAACTGAATTCAGATGGCACTTAAGTGGCACCTTCAGTACATGTAAGACAGCTGAACATGGTTTTTCTTTCTGTGCAATTCATCACTAACTTTTATATAACCAAACAGTTATAACAGATATAACCAAACAGCCTACTTTTAAGAACTTAACCAAATAATTACTATGGGAATGAAATTTTTAAGTCCACTGGGACTGAAGGATAAAAGCAATTTCACCTCACCATACTGGTCACAGACAAAAGTTTCTCTAAAAAAAAATATGCTGGCTACAGAGGGGAGAAAAATGTCCAATTCAGAGAGACCACTTCTGCCCCCAATTTATTTTCTTCTCCCTGTGGTTTCTATTACCTTTACAAAACCATTGGTTTATGAAGAAATGCATGCTTGAATTTATGCTGCCGTAAATGCTTTTCCATTATTTTTATTACAGAAGGGTTTGCAATTGTAGGCACAAACATTTGCTTCTCAACAGAAACCATGACAGCATGTCAGCCTGCCATGAAACGTTCTTTCCTTTCTACAAACTCCACCCACCCAGATTTGGCAGAAACAAGCCAAATAACCATGTTTGCCTAAATAATTATTTCCTCTCCTTAGCAAAAGAATAAAGTAAAAAGTTACAGAAGAAAATGTATCCAACAACACCTCACCTCCCTCCCACTGACAGCCAAGATAATGTCCTCTTAATTTCCACTTAACTAAGCAGAAGAGGTATGTTTCCATAGGAAATCCAATCTTTATTTCTTGCTACATGTTACTTTAAATTTACAGACCACACTTCTAATGGCCAACCTCTCTGCTACCCTCTCCTCTTTCTACCGCCTTCTGCTGACCCTCCGAGCACAATCCCATGCTATTACAGATACTAATTCCATCAAATGGACCTAAGATTAATTTTAAAACAGCTCATGTTGTTGGTCATTGTGGCTTTTATGAAAAGCTCTTAAATTTTACTTTTAAGCGGCTCTTGAATTTTAAACTTCAATTTATTCGCCAACATTTTATACCTGTGTGCTTTAGTGCCAGCATTGTATTTAATCTAATCTAGATCTTATCATGTGTTGGAATTTATCTCTATGAACTCTGTCAGAGTACGCACATCCAATCATTTGAACTTTTATCCACTTTTCTATTTATTTATTTAATTCACTTCTCCAAGAGTTTGTTCTAAAGCCTTGCAAGTTCTTGAGTTCAAACCAATAGGCCTGAATGAGTTACTGCTGTTTGCTAAACAAGCATTCCAGGTTTGTGAGCCTCCCACAACTGCGGATCAGCAAGACTGGAATTCCCATTACCTGGCCTATGAGCCTGTGACCCAACTCTTGTGTTACTCTAAAATGGAAATTACCTACTTCATTTACTGAAACATCATTGCCTCAGGAGCACTGCTTTCACCACAAGTCTGCTGAGTGCTATTTCCACGTGTTCAGTCTCTTACCTTTACCTCTACATTCAACATTACCAACTGATAAGCTCATAGGATTTCTTTATCCTAGGTGAATTCCAAGTCATCTCCTATTTTAATTCAAAGTACCAAAGGTTCTACTTTCCTTAACAGGTCCCCGTTTCTTGATATTTAATACAATAATTTCCTATGTTATAGATAGCTTTGCATGCTGTAAACATCACTACAATGATTGAAATGAACGCATGTGAAAGGTATGACATAAGGTAAATCTACTTCATTATCTATTCCTCTTGTGCTTCTATAGGTTGAGACAGGTATACACCTGGTTCAAAAGCAAATTAGTAAGTCAGGCTTTTGGCACTATAATCCTGTGAGAGAAATTAATGTATATAGTTGTATTCTGCTTTAAGCTGGAGCTAGAAGAGAAATGTCCTCCTATTTAAATGGGCTGAGTAGTTTGGTTTTTCAAAATCAGGTCAGGTTCAAATTCAAGCAATGCTTTATTCAAACACATCCTTGACACAGAGATTGCTTTAAAAAAGGTTCCTGCTCTGATCCGTTTCTCCTATATGTTTTTAGAATAAGTATCACAGCCAGCAATGTGCATATGGACAGTATTTTTCCAGCTTGCTTACATATTATTAAAAATGGTTAGGAAGCGGAAGCTATCAGAAGAGGACACAATATTTATTCATAGACAGTCCAGGGAGTGCAAATGCTATATATTTAAACATATCTAATAAACCACCTTCTACATAATTAAGAACATATCATACTTTAAACCAATTTTTTTAATTATTATTGCCCCCCATCACCTCTCTGTGTAGCTCTCCACAAGGAGCATTTATCCACTCACCACAGACAGAGCCTCGCACTAATCTCCTTAAATGTGGTCTCTCGGGGAGGTAGCGGTATTTGCATCCAAAGATACTGAGGTTTGAGGTGTGATCTCCGAAGAACCGGAGCTGGCGGTATCTCTCCCCACAACGGTAACAGAAATTAGTGTTACACTGTGAACAGGTCATATGGTCACATCCTTCTGTTCTCTGGATGTGGATCTGTATGAGCAGAATGAAAACAAGAAAAGTGTTGGGTTTTTTCCTCCACGCCTCCCTGCCAAGCACAGGGAAGCAGGCACTGCCCCATGCAGTCCAAGCATCAGAAGAAAAGACACCACAAGCAACCCCTTGCTTAACTCTGCATTTACATTAATCAACACTGCAGTTGTCCTAAGACAATACTGGTTTTTCCAAGGCATGTTCCAGAGCGACAAACGTGAGTTATCATTATTTCTAGATCTCCATTCATAGTTTTCTATATAATCCTCCTCCTTTGTTTAAACACTCTTTATATCAGATGAGAATTTAAGTGATCCTTGCCCTTAATGAAAACTTGGAAGTGGACACATTAGCACCAAATTTTTTAAAAATAAAAGCAGCACAGTAAATAGTTATGAACTCTGTTTGACTCCTCCACAGATGGGTTTCCTTATGCCACCTGCAGCCCCACTTCCCTTTCCCATTACCACTGCTAATTGATTTGGCATTTTGTAATAAACACCAGAAAGGCTCTGCTGTTAGAGCAAATGATTTGAAAAGTATAGGATTTTATTATTTTTCTTTTTTTAAAAAAAGAAATATTTCATAAACTGTATAAAAGAATCATACCAGGGTTTCGTAATGCCCATAGGACAGCACAAAATTGAGCTGCCTATGTTTTACTTAGGCATCTTTTTGCTGATTGCCTATATAAAAACCTCCATACATGTATTTCCAGGAACTCTTCTGCAGAACTGGTACATTTACCTGCTTTGCACAGATTTGGTAAGGCTTCAGTTTTGCTTAATAATTTCGAGGCTTGGGAGAGGGGGTAGTCCTGGAACTGAGTATTTCACTAAATCACCTACAATTATGCAGCTACTTCTAAAGGTGGTTGACACATACTTTTCCTGGCTCACAAAAATTGCTAAAGACTCCCTTATCCTGAGGCCATACTCCACAGGAGAATGGCAGATAAAATTACCTAGTAGTTGAGATTGGAAGTGACCCTCAGAGGTTATCTATTTTAACCCCTAGCTCCAAGCTGGGCTAACTTCTAAACCAGATCAGATTACTCCAGGCCTCGTTCCACTAGATTTAAAAAAATCTGAGGTATGGGTATATCACAGTCTCTTTGAACAACCTGTCCTAAGCTTCACCATCCTCCCTGGAATATTTTTTCCCCTTACATCCAACTGGAACTTTATTTGTTGAAATTTGCACCAGATGAACAAATGCCTCCTGAAATTCTTCTCTCTATCTATATGTATTTATCTTGCAAGGAGGTCCAGGTAATGACAAGACATCAGCACTCAGTGGCCCTGCAAGCACCAGGGATGCCAAAAGCTCAGGTACCCCTGAAGCTTTTCACCTCAGGAGGGTGTTTGCGACTCCTGGGGTATCCCACATTCTTGAGAGGGTAAGGAGTGTTTGTTCTCTGGTGCTAACCAGGGCTCATCTCCCTCACCCAAACAGCTCTGGCACTTTATACACGTAACAAAGCGATGTCTTCTACCAGCAACAATTCTGGTAAAAGATTCCAGGGCTAACAATAGTTCCAGGTACACCTACCGACATCCTTGCACCAACAGTAGTGAACTCAGTATTCATATTTCTATACTTTCAAATGCTTCTTTCACACAGACATTCACAAGAGAGAGGATTGAGCTACAAAAACATTACTTTCTAGTGGGCAAGTATTTTACTGGACTTGCATTCATCCCACAGAAGGGATGCAAGCAAACTGACCAATTAATTATCCCCCTCTACCCTGAGGAAGGCTGCTATATCACAGGTGCCCTGTTTTCCAGAATTGCCTGAAAAAAAGTACAACTGCTGATGAGTTTCACATTTAAGCATTGACTGCAAGCAAAGTGGAATGAAAAATCTCCTCAATATTGTACCAATTTAAGCATAACTTCTGAAGTTATACACTATTTTCTTCTAAAAGGGATATTGTCCGGCTGACTTCTGCTTTTAGTTTTCAAGGTCTATATGAAAAGTGTTGACTCTACTCATGGAGCCATAGTTTATTTCACAGAATTTTCCTGGTTGGAAGGGAACTCTGAAATAGAGTCCAACCATGCACACAGAAAAAAACCCACAAAACCCAAAATAAGACCACCACCACCAAACCCAAACAAACAAACAAACAAAAGACTTCCTACAAAAAACCAAATCCCACAAATCAAATCACCCAACCCAACAATCTCAGCCACTAGGGCATACCCTGAAGTGCTACATCTACACATTTCTTAAATATCTCCAGGGATGGTGACTCCAGCGCTTCCCTGGGCAGGCTGTTCCAGTGCCTGACCACCCTCTCCATGAAGTAATTCTTCCTAATATCTAATCTGAAGCTCTTCTGTCACAACTTCATACCATTTCCTCTGGACCTGTCATTATTCACTTAGAAGAGGCCGCCACCCACCTCTCTACAACCTCCTTTCAGGTAGCTGCAGAGGGCAATGAGGTCTCCCTTCAGCCTCCTCTTCCCCAAACTAAACATGCCCAGTTACTTAATTCCTAAGAGATTAATCTGAACTGAAATTAAGTATTTTTAATAGTGACTTAATAAATTTTAACAAATTAACTTTAAAATTTAATTCCAATTAGTTTTTCAAGGGACTGAAATTCAGACAGCAACTACATAGCATTTTGCAGTTTTAGAGGTACCTTTCCTTATCTGCTGATACAGTGCCACATCTCCAAAAATGTAAATGAGGGTATTCGATCTTACGACACTAATGAGAATTAACTGGCTGTTTTCTTTTCTTTTTGATCAAGACTGTTGAAAGTTCCTTTCTCTTCTCCAACTTAACAACCCAATCTAGTTGGTAAGCTACCATCCATCACAATTGAAAATCTGTAGAAGTTTAGAGTCTATACACACCTGAGACACAAACCCAAACCACTTCACATTTCAAAAGTTAATTTTCTTTGGTTCTTGGAGTTTTTAACTTCAAGGAACTGCTGGCAATAGCTTTCCACTTTCTACCATCAATACCTTTCAGAAATACCCACCTCTCAGATACTGCCTGTCATCCTTCTACCCACACTTCTCTAGAAGCATCCCAGCTCCAGTTATCCAGGCATGACTTCTTAAATCACTTCTGAGCCTACTTGTTTATGCTCTAAAAGGTCCAGACACACTGTCTTAAAACATGAAGAAGTTAATACAGGATTTATTTTCTTATGGACACATACTGCAGTTAGATGTAATTTATCTTGGCTTCTTCAAAGTATTAAAAAAAATTCAGTGATTCCTTATCTGTACATATGTAACTGCCTTCAAAAGCTGTGAATCTGGAACAAGTGGTTGTACTTGCCTACATTTCTGTTGTAGAAAACTCTCCCATTTTTAACAAGGAAAAGCTTAATTAAAAAAAAAAAATTTAAATAAGAAACCCTCTCCAACCTTAGATACGGGGCTCAGATTCCCTATTATGTGCATGCAGACTGACAACGCCAGATGAATGTTGTATGATTTAGTCAGGTTTCTCCCAAGTCTGAGACATGACATCTTACCAGATCAGCTTCAGCTCTGGTTCACATGGAAGTACCTCCCTCTCCTCGTGATAATCCACTGACAGAGATGGATTACGAATCCATAGGTTGGGAAAGCGACCACCAATGGGTCAGATATCACCACAAGTGTTCCTGCTCTGTAGGTGATACCCCGGCATGCAGCAGGCAGCTGGGGGAACACAATGGGCTGGGAATGCAGCTTGCTATAGTTAGCTGCAGCCATATGGGGTTTGGTGCCTTCCAAATCCAGGGTCCCCAGCAGCATGGTGGGGATGGGGAAGGCAAGGCAAGAACACAACAACTGCAAGCCCAGTTTCTGTCTACAAGCATTAGGTCAGTCTTACTGGTGTCATCCTGCACCCAAAGCCCGCTCAGACCCACAGATGTATCCTCACCTTACAGGGAAATGTTTCCTCATTCAGAAACCCAAGAATGACTCCCAGAACAAGAGGGGTGAAAATTACACACCACCAGCAAAGCCCACAGAGCTCAGAGTCTTAAGGAAACAACTGAAATAGCACAGTGGCTATTTGACACCCTCACTTTACTCCCTCTGTGTGTTGCTCACAAAAATCTTCCAAGGAAAATCAATTCCAAGAGATCTGAAGAAGAGAATGGCCATTTCCCCTCCACTCCTGAAGAAAACCTGGTACATAGCTTTATCCCTTCACATAGAAGCAAAGACCCTCCTCCCTCCAGAGGATGGGGAATAATTCCCAGACCACCTTCAAAAACTATGCCCTGAGTTATTTGATAACATATTAATCAGAGCAGTGAATCCACAGATAAGAAGTATATACTCCTTGATTTACACTGACATCCTTGTTTACTTAAATTTCTGCTGCTGTTCAAAGCTTTTTAAGCCAGAGCTGCTGTTTGGTGTTTCCTCAGACAGTGTTGTTTTCGAAATCTGTGGTAAGATAACACCAACATGAAGTACTTCCTTGGTTGAAGTACTGCACTGTAAAAACACATGTGGGAAAAAAAGGCATTTTGCTGCAAACATGTTTTTGCAAGGAACTGTAAAAAAACCCAAAGCTCTAAAAGAGTAGCAGGAAAGACAAATAAGGTTATAGGTTTTATGAAAAGACATCAGATAATATATAACAAGTTCCCCTTAGTTAGCCAGCTCCTTCTAGAGCAAAATCAGCACTTTTTGGACAAGTCTTATTAGTAAAAGTGATCCACATTGAGTTTCTCAAAATAGCATATAATAAATTTGGAAAAGGCTCCATTAAAAAGAAAAAAATATGTCTAAATAAATTTAAGATATAGTTTTAAAAAGTAGTATTTTATAGTATTTCCATACTGGTATATAATCACAAAATAAATCTACAATTTTGCATTTTGACATTGTGTAACATTTGCTTACGTAAGCACATCTTAGAAAGACTAGGTAAATATAAGCTACTTCTATTAGGTACTCTAAAGCTTAGCACACCTACAGGGAAAAGGAATCCTTGTTTAAGCTTATTTAACAGTGCCCACTGGTATTCACCTACAAAGGATTATGCTTTTTCAAAGCACTTACCAAAACCACTAAAAAAGCTTGTGAATACTTGCCTGAGGATCTGCTTATCACACACACACACCATAAAAGCATTCTCATTTTTTCCACCTGCATGCCCAGACAAGATAGTAAGTGTGCAATCTACTTCTGTGGTGCAGCTACTTAAAGAGTCTCTGTGTATACACGGATCTGCACGTATAAATAATTATCTCAAGAAAATATCTGTAAAGTATGGCCACAGTTTACATTCTAATCAATAGGACACTTTGGAAGGTACCCCAAATTGTTAAATGTTGCTATGTTTATTTCTGTGTGCCCAGACATCTCTTAAAGCTGTGATGAAGACAAAGAGTGCTGCACAAGATGTGGTTTTTGTAACTACTCAATAACAGACGGGAGGGTGGGGGAACCAGTACCAGTAACCATCCACTACCTAAGTGGTTCTTTGGATTACTTGCTGGTTATAGATTTGATTCAAAACCAAACAATGTTTTGATATAAACACTTTGGCGATTGTAGGCAAGAAGTTTCTTCACCTCTGCCGAAAAATGTCAGGAGTGTGGGCAGTGATATGGTTTATGAAAAGGTTGAACTCCTCTGTAATATTCACTTGGAGTACCACATTAACAGAAAGGACTCATTTATCACAGGAAAAGAACCTGTGTTATCTCATAACTTTTTATAATCAAAAGAAAATAAAAAATGGTGGGACGCAGTATGGAGAAAAACCTGACGTTTTTTCAAATTAATTGCCAAACTCACGCAACTTCAGGTTTCAAACTTAGTGACTTAACCTGCATGTTTCAATCATACAGCCTTTACATTGAAGACTGTGAAAATAGTTGTAATATTTAATGTTTTAAATTTAAAACTTACCAAAAAAAAAAGTACATTAGACTTAGCAGTTTTAGTTACTTTCTCCTTTGAGCTAGCAGCCCTCTTTCCCTTGATTTTCCACAGTCATACTTTTTTATGGGGTAGATTTATTTCAACAGCTACATCACTCACCTTGTCAGAAACTCTGAATGTGGACGCAAGTTGAAGAATTAAAACCAAAACAGATACTTTTTCCCACTCCAAAAGGAACAAAGTTTCTAATAGGCTATTAGCATAAGACTTCCCAGAAAATGAACATTTTTAGAACTGGCTCAAACATCTCAACTCTTACCAAAAGGCAAGCTGTTAAAATACTGCCCAAATGTCACGTGTACATGGGAGGAAAGTAAACAACAAACTGCTCATTTCAGAGTTTTCTGAATTTTGCTTAGTATTTTAGAGTCTTTCCATCTCAAGCTATGACATCACAGGCATTTCTTCCTCAAGACCAAAATAAGTTACTTAGATAAACATTCTCCTGTTTGCAGGAGGTAAGGCTCATACTGTGAAAAACGTACACTTAGGACTTTATTTCCTACCACATGCTCCTGTTACTCTAATTAGTCCTCTCTGTGAAGTAGATGTAGAGCAATAGATTGGGAGTACCTCACTTGAACCTTTCAAAAAAACCCCCAAAAAACAGAAGGAACCAACCCAAAAAACCATACTCCCACCATCACGGTGCTCTCAAGGTTTTGACTTACTACTCTGTCAGTAACTGGAGATAAGTGCTTTGAGAAAAATAGTGAAGAAACATAACAGCCACCTTCGTTAAGGGCAGCCAGGGCAAGGGTGTGTGGGGTTGTTGGATCTCATTTGAGTAGTGAGAAATAGTTCCAATCCTGGAAGAGATTAATAACATTTTTAGGGCACAGAACTGCACTTCAGTTTGTTGAAAATGAAACTAATTGATGAAAAAGGCTTGCTAAGAACTGACATTTAATCCTAAAAAAACCTCTGGTTTTGCCGAATCTTAAAGTCTTGCTTAGTTAACTTGTTGATTGAGTAGTTTCTGACTTACTCAAACTCAATTCACCCAAGCTCTGAAAAACTTGTCAAAGGACACCATATTTGTCTTAGAGCTTCACATTAATTTAAAGCTTTATGTCAGGAAAAATTTGTACCGTAACACATATTCATTATAAGCACACATTAAAACCTCCTCTTAGGATTTCTCTAATGTCTATGCACACAGAATCTGCAGAATCAGCACGGGAACCAGCAAGTGGAACACCTGACCCGTTTTCCTCAGATGGTCATCAACAAGAATCTGCACAGCAAGCGTGAATTCTATTTCCAATGCTGAACAGAAGCTTCAAATACTTACTTTAAAGACATATTTAAATGGTTTGAAGCCACCACCTGCAAGCCAAGGGAAAGCAGCTCACCTTGCATTTTGGACACTTCTGGGCATTCCTCTGCCCGTGTTCAATTTCGTTGGCCCAGTGACGCAACAGCTTGTCTCCCTTCTTGTATTCTTTGCAGTTAACGCCTTCATGCCAGGGAGAGTGGCACTTGAAACACCAGACAAATTGGCAAGACGGACACTGGATCTGTATAAGTGAGAAAACACCACATGTTTGCATGCTGGCTGCTGACCCAACTGGAAAGTCCGTTTTAAAACTATCACTCTTAATTTAAGAGAGTAGCTGCCCAGCAAAGGTCTAACATCTCTTGAAAGGTCAAAGGTCTGTTTCAAAAACACAGTAACTTGTGGAAGCTAACTCGTTCTTTTTCTTTTTTAAAAGAGAGAAAATACAGAACTAATTGCTGAAGCCAGGAAAGGTCCCAGTCCAACGAAGCACGAGTATCTTGGTTTAAGCGTAGAAACTACAACCCAAATTAACCACGTGGCTCAAATGCCAAAAGTCCAGAACATTTATTCAATTGCCTCTACTATATGCGCAAGACCACCTGAAAATCAGAAGCCAGTTTTCAGTGCAATGGATCTCAGTCCTCTAGTTATAAACTTCTCTGCTGAGGCTATTGCCAGGGATTACCTGGTCTTCTGAAGGGGCTCTACAGAGTCCAGAATGGGTTATGAAGCTTATATTAGAAGTGATCCTGGGAAAATGGGCAAAGAGGAAAGGTCTCAGCCGAGGGCCACAACTGCTACCTGAAAGTCAGGCAGCATCTTTTGCTCTTGATTGTGTAAGGGTGAGCTGAGGCTGTGCCAAAAAGGCTGTACCCTCGTGGTACAGACCACACCTAAAGGCAAAACACACAAGCCAAGCTCCTTAAATTGAGAACAGATCTATTCTTCCTAATTCCTGGGCTTTAAATCATTGTGTCAAACAGGTACCACTGTCATCATGTCTTACTCCAAAGCCTGGCTATTTTTTTTTTTTTTTAATGGAAAATATAGCTATGGCAGCTGCTGTGTTTGTAGAAGTAAGAGAGGCACATTGCAGGTGCTTATCTGATGCAATCCAGGCCTCCTAACTGAATCATGACTAAGGAAAGCAAGAATCAGAAGTCACATTAGACACAGGAACATCTAGGCTCCTGCAACATAGAATCATAGAATGGTTAGAGTTGGAAGGGACCTTAAAGATCATCGAGTTCCAACCCCCCTGCCATGGGCAGGGACACCTCCCACCAGAGCAGGTTGCTCAAAGCCCCATCCAGCCTGGCCTTAAACACTTCCAGGGATGGGGCATCCACAGCTTCTCTGGGCAACCTGTTCCAGTGCCTCACCAGCCTCGTATTTGCTTCTCCTATGTTTGGCAGCAAAATGAAAGACAGGAAGGCACCCCTCTCAAGTTATTGCCAAGCCCAGTCCATCAGCTCCAGTTGCAGCCCATACCTGGTACTGCCCTGGCTTTGTACCAGTTGATGGATGAGATGGAGGAATTCAACCAACCAAAAAACCACCTTTTTGGTTGTATCTATGCCCAGAAGTGGTTCACCACCAAGCAATGGACATGTCTGTGTTGACTGTTGAGTGGTGTGGAGGTGCTGTTCAGGAAACTATACCCTAGGGTGTAGTCACACATGAAGTCCCCAAAATGAACTTCCGAAGCCCTCACTCCCACCAGTTGCTGTGCCTTCTGCTCAGACACATCAATGGGTGGTGTGGCTGCCTCAGTTCCAGTGAGAGTCCAACATAAGTGCTCTGATCTCCCTTAAACATTTTGCTGGTGGATGGCCAAAATTATTTATATGTGCAACTCCTACTTCCATCTCTACCAGCATGCTAACACAAAGCTGATCTGATCTCATCTGTGATGCGTGACTGAGAAATGAAACCGTCTGCTACCCCTAATGCTATTCCCCAAGTTCTATACACAGAGACAGCATTGAGTATTTTGCTTTTAGCATTTCACATTAAAAACCTAGTTGACACAATGGCTCAAACTTAACAGTTTGACCCTACCTGTAGAGAGCAACCTTTGTTGTCTGATTTTTTTTTTGTTTGTTTGTTTTTAGTTGCCTTTTTTTTTTTTCCAAACACTGCACCAGTGTGTAACAGCCACAGCTTCACAAAGCGATGGACCTGTCTGTGCACCACTGTTTAACCAAGTATTTTACCTCTAATGGTGGACTGTGTGACCTGGTGCTCAACGCTCACCTCTTTATGCCAACCCGCATCTACAGATCAGCAAATGCAACTGTGGCTGTGTTAATGTGTTAACAGCCAAGAGAATCATTAAGTTTGCTTCTTATTACAACACAGTAATGTTTTAGGCAGTTACCATCTACTAGTCATTATCCTTGTGAAAAAAAAAAATAAGTGAATTTAAGTGTTAGAATACATCAGTTCCTTTAAATCAAAGCAGACTCACAGTGTAATACTGCAACAGATGAAATTCTGATATCCTGTACCCAGTGCAAGATTGACCTACTGTTTTCTATATCCACAAAGTGACACTTTTGCTAAGTGACACAGTAAGTTTGTTTCTCACACAGAAACAAACTGCACTTGCCACATGTTTCCTGCCAATGAAATAAATTACTGAAGACACAGGTAGGCAGCACAAAACCAGGAAAGAACAACAAATCAAACTTGCTTGTAGGGAAACAACACATTAAATATATAATTTGTAATCCACACTGTGTAGATTACAAGTAGTATTACTTTTGCATGAAAACACAGTAGTCTAAGGCCAAGATAAAGTATAAAACAAAAGCAATACAAAAATATAACTGGTGCCCTGCCTGATTTCTTGGTATACTGGCCCAGATGCTAAACCAAAAGAAACACACTGTCCTGCATCTCTGCTTCCTCGATGAATTCTCCAAAGAAAAACAGCTTAATAGGAAAGGAAAATTTCCACTCTGAAGTACCTAAAGAATAGCATATTTATTGCTGTTAGCCAAACACTGACCTGTTTCTTCAATCCTTTAGAAATCAGTACGCACAAAACAGATTAGATCACTACTATCATTACCAACTACTCCGTCCAGTATCTTCTGGATTTTTTTTTCCTTCCCCCTCTTTTTCCTCTTCAAGCCTTGAATTCAAGTTGGTTTTTTTTTTCCTAATGCATGTCACAGTGACCTGCTGCTGGGGAGACAGGTATCGCAGGCATCACATTGTACTACTCAGTATTTCTTACACCTCAGCCAAAGACGAACCTTGTAGCCACAATTAAGCGCTTTGCAACCCGAAAGCTTTTATCAATCGTAGTATTCAGACATTGGAGATGGAACATGAATTTGGAAGCATAAAACCCTAGACCAACAGGTCTACGAAGCTGCAAGTTAAAACTTTCTTAAACAAAATGTCATCGTAATTTAAAACATAGGTTTTGTGGGGTTTTTTTTTGGTGAAAATCTGACAAATTCATTGCAGCCTTTATCTTTCTATTATAGCGTGTACATAATTGCAAGAAATACAGCAGCCACCGGGGTATATATTTCATCTTCTACATGCACACTGACATCAGATGTTTCCAGATACATTACTTCGTACTGAAATACACGATGAGGCTATAACCACACGAACTCAGAATAACATTCGTTACCATGAATGGCCCTCACTAACTGAAGCAAAGAAGTGGGAGCCATCTATTTCATTACCACGTTTGGAGACCCTCATTTCCTCTTTCATCCGCTGTCCCTGACAGCATCTTCCACAAAACTTAACTGGAAAACAGCTTTTACATTTTCAATGTGCCAGTTGACTTCTCTGTTATTTAATACTGTCCGAACATACATTAAGCAGGCAAAGAAAAGTAGCTTCTTTTAAGACCTTGTGAACCTTATTTTTCTTGGAACTAGTGGCCATAAAGCAAAACCCTAAACCTATGCAAACTTGGATACAGTGACATCAGTGTGCTTAAGAAAAGGGAACACAACAGGGCAATTGCAATTACAGCAATCTTTCAGATTCTTGTTCCATTCTTTCTCTGCTTTTCTCACAGAAAAAAAGTCAAATATAATTTGCTTTACGTTTCTGTTTTAGTACATGAAATCATCATAATGAACACACAGAAATGCTATTTACATATAATTTAAAGCAGTAAAGTGTATTACAGTCCAGCAAAGACGACAAACTAAATCTGAAAAAAAACAGAAAACATTGATCTAGTCTTTTCTTCAAATATGTTTTTCCCATTTATTTTACGACTTCCATTTCAGTCAATCAGAATTGAGAGGACAGATACGCATACAAACTTTATGCCATCTGGAGGTCAGTCTCCCTTGAAATAGAAAAGATTACACAACTCCTCATACTAACCGTTTTGGTTCTCAGCTTTCTAAAATACTGACCTTTAAGGCTAACACTTTCTTAGCTACTCTCTTTACTGCAAACTATTCTAACTATCCTTTTTCCCACCTCCCAGGAAAAGACCTTTCAAAATTGGTAGGTAAGAGCAAGACAAAACACTGCTCAGTGAGTGATGACGACAGCAAAATTGACTGCACGTTAAAAATATTCTGAGAGCCTAAAGCTGCAAAAAGCTTAGTGGGATGTTCTGCTGCTTAGTGGAACGCTAGCTATATAATAGGATGGGCAAATTAATTGTGCAACTAACTGATTACATGAATTACAATCTTGAGCCACAGCTTTATTCCAAAATAAATATGGGCTCCTGCCAAAACGGCTGCCCGCTCCTCATCACCAACCCATCCCCTCTGTTGTACCAGCTGAAAAAAAGCAACAACAAAACAAACAAGTCTTGTGTCCCACTGGAGCTGATCTTCGATCCAGCTCCTGATGTGACACAAAGAGGGAGAGCACAGCAAAATCACCACGTCTGCAGCAGTTCAGGCTCAAGGCAGACTGAAGTGATGTGTAGCCATGAAGAGATCTGCTACTCAAGGTTTAAATCTGATCCAAAAAGGAGGGGAAGAGATTTATATGAACTACACAGATCCATTCTATCGCAGCATATTTGCAGGTAGAGTTTCCTACTAGTTCTAGCGCAAAAAGTTTGAGAAATTCCCAAGTAGTTAAAACAAAAGACAGTTTATATAACAACTGCACTGAAAAAACATTTACATTTCCAAAGCCAAGCACTCAAGCCCCTCTTTTATGTGATGTGTATCTCTTGACAGAAGTGAGTAAGACTTCATTATGAATCTCAGATTGGTAAGACAGAGTCCAAGAATCAAAAACTGCTTCTCCAAAGAACTAACATTAAAACAACAGGTAAAATCCAGATTTTAGGGGAGAAAAATTCCCACCTCGCCAAAGCCTCAAACTGATGGAACAAGCTGGCATACTTCCTCTTGTGAAACCCATATCTGCTCCATGCACAGAAACCAAACTACCAATTTTTCCCCATTCCCTCTGCACTTTGGCCTATCAGCTGTGACCAAAGGTTTATGAGGATCTTGTCTATCACCAAGTCTTACATCCTCAATTTAGGTCAGAAGAGATAGTGAAGGGATATTTCCTTACGTAAAGCTGGACCCATTTGTGATACAAATATTTGATATAGGCAACTAAATAGTCACACTGATGTATTGTGCTGTCCTAAGTAGCCCTAATGGGAGAAGAAAGGTTTGGATAGAAAGTTTCCCTATTCTTCCCCTTCTTCTCTCTCAACATGTATGTACCAGCTAACTTTCTATGCTTAGCACATCAAGACTTGGATTTCAGAACTGAAGAACAGCAGCAAACTGAATTACTGAGCTTTGATCAGTTTAGCCAGCTATAGTAAGGAAAATTAACCTCCTAATAACTTTGCTATCTCTTTAAATTTAGAAGTTAAGTTTATTTATAATTTCAAATACTGTATCAAATTTTAGGAATGTCATCAATAACCTTTCAAAAGGCGTCTGTTTAAACGTACTCTTGGATTTTACAGTGTTTTCCTGTTGCAGTGTATGGGAGAGCGAAGGTACTGGCACAGAGCCCTTGTGTGCAGTGATCCTACTAGTGAGTTTGTGCGTAGACTCTCCCCACGCATGACTCAGTTCTTCTGAAGGCAGCACTTCCAGTGCTGGCGCAGAATTCCTCTGGCGCAACTCCTGTTTTTATTGCTTGCATGCGAATATGCAAGTCTCCCAGTCTCCAGTCAGATGTCTCCTACACTATATGTGGAAGAAAGTGAGCCCGTACCTCCAAAGAGGCTATAATTCAAGGCACAGACCAGTTACAATCAAATGAGAATCTACGAAAACTGAGATAGTGGTCAACAGCTACACACGGGTGTCATCAGTCACATATAAGATTGTGTATATCCAGCCTCCCTTTTAAATCTTATCCCTGCAGCAAAACTCTTCCTGGTGCTAAGCTTAAAGTAAGTCACTAAAACTGTACCTATGCCAGAAAACAATACAGGTTCAGAGCATAGGTTGAAGCCCTGGACTACGATTATCCATACTGTTTGCTAGCACTCTCCAAATTACGTTTCTGACCAGCATCAACTAGACACTATTCCAGGCAACACCTGGCTATAGCTCAAAGGACACATTTTGCCAGAATCTGTTCCCAGGAGGAAACTTGAGCTCTGTAGATCAGAGTTACACATAACGCATCACCACAGAACCAGGGAACTGCTTCTGGCTTGCATTATTTCATGCATCACACAGCCTTCCGTTCCTTTCCATTATGATTTGTAGGGAAATAGTGGGAACATTTTTACTACAATATTTTAACTCATAGAAGAGCACTAGTGGGCAGAATGACCCATTCTGTGCCTTGGGGAACATTCTCCAAGTTGGCATTCTGTGATATAACAGCTGCACCACCTGTGACCCACATCAGTGGGACAGGAACAGCCTCTGGCATCTTAAGAGAGGCTGCTGCAGAAGCATTACAACATCTTATCTACCCTGGACCACACATCCTGTCTACACCTGAGGGAATGCTAAGTGGATAGGTGAAAGAGAATGGCTGTGGGCGGAAGGAATTTTACCCAGTTTTGAATTTCTCCACCTCCATGTAAGATGCCAAAAAACCTGAAAATGTTGAGTCCGATGGACATTGTGGCACGTAATTCATGCACCGCACAGATACATACAAGTAGCTCATAACTCAGAGTTAGCTTTACCAAAGTTTCAGCTCCACTGGATACACAACCTTCTACCTTTTAATCTCCATACCGGGCTGAACCTTATGCTGTGTAATTAGGGCTATCTAAACAGTCATCTAAACTCCTACTGAGGAGAACTGGTTTGTCCAGGAAAGGCCAGCTCAATCATGAAATTAACCACGACAAGTCTAATAACCAGATGGAAAGCTAACACAGAGCATGATGCTGCAGACAGAACCTTCATCTTCTAGAAGACATTTCAGCAGCCCAAAGCTGCTTCTAACTGTAATCTCTTTCTTTATACTGAGACTGAAATCAAAGGTAAAAGCAAATCTTCTACTATAAGAAATGTTGTATAAGTGTGTTTTTCCTATTTCTCAAGTTTTCTGTATTGACAGTGATGAGATTACAGTAATGTATAACCTATGGTAAGGGACTGAAGAAATCAAAACCAAGAAGCAGTGACAGACAAAAGCTCTAGATCTAAGGAAGGAACAAACCAATAGTGTAACACCATAAATGCCCAGAATTAACTTGCTCAGAGCTTCAAGGAAAGCTTATCTTTGCTGGAGTTGTGTGTCTGAAATTATCTGTTAGAGTGACTACTTGCTTTCCACAGTCTCTTCTGATCATGACCATACTGTTTGCATGTCGGTGAGAAAACACTCTTTAACTTGTGTCAGGACAAAATTATGCCACCTGCCAAAGAAAGGAGGACTGAAGTTCAACTGTTTGAACTGTTCGAAATCATCTAGGTAGTTAATCAGTCATGTACTACACATTCATATTCCTAATCACAGCTTGCACACAGCCCCAGTGATGCAAGAAAGCTCATTTAATGGCTACCAAATGCCATCCTACTTTTGCAGCGCCATTTAACCCTGGCAAACGTGCTCACTTTGTATTTGTTCTCCAATTTGGCAGGGGTAGGAATGTGGCCTCTCCTCCGGAAGGTTGTAAAGTGCTTGCACTGAGGGCATGGCTTGGTGCTGGAGTCGATGCGGCTGAGTTCCAGGAAATATTTATACTTGATGATGTCGTCATGGGGTAGGTTGTAGAGGACAGTTGTTTCATCCAGGTGCTCGCTGCACTCTGTGATTGGGCATTTTATATCTGCTTGTCCCAGCTGCACCTGCGCATCAGAAAGAAAACAAACAAAACCAACAAAACAACAGAAGAGCTGTATGACCTTTTGCTTGGAAAATGTAAGCATGCATTTACGAGTTGTGAGCAAATTTAATTTCAAACACTGTAACAATCAACAGTCTATCAAACAGCACCTTAGAATTATTTTGACCGAGTCCAAACACATTGCGCTTTTTCCAGAGAGTATTTTCAAATCCAAACAGAAAAGTTAGCTGCAGTTGCCGTAATGGTAGTTAAGTGTATAGTCTCAGTCTATGAACCACTTCTAAGCACATGTTTTGGTAAAAATAAAACATGAGTCCTAAACTAGCAGCACCCATCCAGCACTCCATGCTTTGGGTGTAATGGTCAGCGCTCCACTACTATGGCTCATGCGAGCTGGGAGAAAGCAGGCTTTGCTTCACTGTAACAAGTGCTGGGAACCACAGCACAGAAAAATTAAGTAAATTTAGGACCATCAGTCTAGCAGCTCTGACTCAGTGCTAACCTTGAGCTGGTTCCTGCTCAGCAAGTTCAGTGTCTCCACAGTCTGCTTCCAAGCAGCTCCTTATATGCCACACTGCAAATGCAGAGGGCGTTAGCTGAGCCGGGGGCTCACCAAGCTAATAAGTTTTCCCAGAACTCAGAGCTAGAGTTTAAAAAGAACTTCCAAAACCTCATCCTTCTCCAACACCTTCCCCCCCCGCAAAAACCCCTCACCTAACTCCCAACGCCAAACCTTAAAAAACAACCTAAAAATATGACCAAAAAAAAAAAAACATGCAGAGAAGCAAGCTCAAGTTAAAAAACCACGCAGAGAAGCAAGCTCAAGTTTAACAGGGCTGAAACTGTTGTTATCTAATGAGCCCAGATAGTCCTAAGCTGATCCATATGGTCAGATATCCACAATGTGTTTCCAGAGCTCCTAGGTCTGAGAACAGCACTGGACCTGGGTCTGTACCCTTCACGCTTGGGAAGCTTTAACAGCTCGGACTCCATGCCAGAACAGCAGATCCTACTTGGTCTGGGAGCAGCGGAGTTGCGTTTGCTTGGCACTGAGCCTGAGTTAATAAACCCTGCTGGATCTTGAGAGTCTGGAAGGACCCAGTTTGAGCATGTTTGTGTCTGCCTCAAGTAATCTTGAAGGAAAGTGTTGACCATACAAGTGGAGCTGACCACCAGCCCAATTCCTCCCTTTAGTGAGTATCTCCATACAGAGATAAAGGGGGTTAATGGTGTAACCTGCACCTCTTTCTAGGAATTACTGCCCCAAGATTGGCAAGATTGACTTCCTTCGACTGCTTATTTTTTAAGGTGCTCCGTTATGGGAATCTGCCAAATAATACACTAAATATGATAGGAACGCCTCAGATTTGGATGCTGATCTTGCTGTTGCATAGTGGTACTAGAAGACATGTCAGAGACTTCATTAATGCAGTGTTTAAGCTGAAAAAGGAGGAAAAATCCCCCACAATGAACACAACCCTGTCACTGCTGCCTCAGCAATGGAGCCATATAGACTCTTACTGAATTAATTTAGTCAGGAGCCAGAGAATTAGAAGGGTCATAACAAAATAGTATAAAACACAGGGCTCACGTTGATTTAAAAAAAATTCCCATTGCACTACCTCTGTTCTCTCAGCAACACAGATAAAAATTGAGCAGAGCAGAGAGGTTAGGAACACGTTAGAGGGCTGCAGCAGCCCATCCCAGAGTAGAGCACAGTAGAGAAGACCTCAGGGAGCAGTCGCTGCCGCTGTGCCCTGAGCAGCCTGGGCTCAGGGTACAAGCAGATCTGCCCACGGTAGCAGGGAGAGGCAGCTCCCCCAGCAACGCACCCTCTCTTAGCCCTGAGCTTCATTTCAGCTCTAAAAGGTGAGCAGAGCTCTACTACACACAAACAAGGCGAGGCTCAAACAGTTGGGCTTTTACCTGGATCAGTAAGAGTACAGCAGGGGTATGCACTCAAAGTTATTAGGAAAAAAAAAAAGTCCCAAATCCCACAAACTACATGCTGTGGAACATCCACATTTTGTTACACTAATTCACCTGCAGCAGCACACGAAAACTGAACTCAAGCCTATGCCATCACTAGGTGACTCTTCTCAGAGGAACCACCCAGTGTATCATGGAGCTGTGCTTAAAAAAAGGCAGAAGATGATCACTGCAGAGCTCAAGAATGTTAAACTAGAAAAACAATTTGCTATAGAAATATAGAAAGGTATGGGACTACTACAAAGATTAGCATAAATTTCTTTTTAAAGAAGTGTAGGTGCAACAATTTAAAACTAAATAGTCAAGTTAATCTCACCTACACCTGCTTCAGGGTTTTGGGTTGTCTGGGTTTTTCTTAAGAACTAGGGAAATACTGAAAGAGGCAAGCCCTTTTGCTAAGAATAAACTAAGCTACAACAGAGTAACGCTTCAGAGTGAGAAGGCACATGGTATGTGGCATCCATGCTGGTACTTCAGAAGCAATGCTTATATTAAATGCTAGTTAAAACAAAACTGCATTAATAAAACAAAAGAATACAACGCTAAACACTTTCTATATTTCAGGCCCACACAGAATATGATTAATATATGTGGTAAGAGTCAAGTGTGGTTTCAGTGTTTATTTTGAAAATACGTTTTGAACCCACTATAAGTAAATAATTTTTATCCTCTGTAATAGTTCCAGCATTTCAAGTTTGGCAAAGATTGATCCTTTTCCTGTGTTTTGAATGGGACTGAAGTGAACAGAGCCGGTTTGCTTTTTAGCAGTAACTTCAATGGAGCCTTGTCTTACCAAAACAGTCCATCTTTTGTTTGTGAACTAGCATCAGCAATTGATGGAAGTACAGTTTTAGAGGTAGCCTGTTAGGCTACCTGCTGCTGGAGACCCAGAAGGTGCTATGGAACAGGAAAGAAAAAAATTCTTTTATAACATGCGTAAAAATTAACTAGTTTTATTTTTTTCCCTTGATTTCTTTTTTAAAAAAGAAATTGAGGAGCCTTATCCTTCAATATCACAATGTCAAACCCTGAGGAGAGGGGGGGAGGAGAGAGGGAGTTGTTTTGTTAGTCTGTTTTTTAAAAAAAACCCCAACATGTTACTTTGGTGAAAATACTTGAAGGGCTCACCACAGCTCAGGACTCCAAAGTGATAGATGCCACCCAAATGAAATCTAAGCAGATATGACTCATCAAGTGCAAACCAAAGTCAATGCAAACTTTTACTAAGCATTTTACACTTGCCTTTCAGGTTGTGGTTCTGACAGTTTCTGTGGTTTGACTACTAACTTCAGCAGTCCAGATCCCCTACCTTTGATTTGTGCCAGTGATATCCTGGCATTCTCCAAACTCCTTTTACCAAAAAACCCCACCAAACAACAAAATCAAACCCCCCAAAAGCCCTGTTTAACACATTCTCTTTTTCAGCCCATTCATCCTCTGTCCATACTGTCACAGTACAAAACCTTAGTGCCGCAAGACAAGAATGAACAACTAGAACTAACATAATGAGATTAGGGGCTACTTAACTTATCACCACCAAATAGGAAAGCAGACTGCGCCACCTCCTCCACTGGGCATCTTCACACAAGTTCTTGCCTGTCATTCATTACTTCATACATCCTACTTCAGAGAATGTGTTTCCCTTTCATTCTCCCTTTTATTCACTTGTCAACACAGCAGACCTGCAATAAGTTAGTCTGAACCCCTTTCTCATTAAATCACCCCAATGTCTTCCCTGCCAACCACCACCTGTAACCTTACTCCAGTCAAGAGCTGTCGCTCTGCTTCCTAGGAGGAAAGGGCTTCACTAACCTCAGTGGGGGCAATATATTGCTGACAAAAGGATCCAGTGAGAGTTCAAAATGGTGAGGATCTCTTACATGCTGGCATTGAATTCATAATTGTTAGTTTTTAGTTTTAATTAATATTTTCCGCTATACCAGGAAATATCCGAGTGACCACCAAAACAACTAGAATGACCAGTCTTTCTTCACAGTCACTGGAGAATGAGGAAGGCAACTGAGGCAACTCAAAGAAGGTGGCAAATGTCAACAGCACCTTTAGATACCTAGGAGGAAAAAAAAGTAATCCCACATTTCCCCACCTCATGGACTAAGAGCTAAAACTTAACTTATCCCAGAAAACCCCAAAGAACTTCTTTAAGTGACAGATGTGCATTTTAAGTTGTATTTTAAATGGACATTTATTATTAATAAAAGTACAACCAGAGACTTCCACTCCAAAAAGAAATCATCAGATTTCTATTGTCACAAGCTCACATAGACTCACCCTAAAAGGGTCCATCAGAATGTTCACCTTCACGTGCCCTCTGAGGACACAAAGCCTTTGTTCTCTTTTCACGTTGCTTCATCAACGTGTGTAGTACCGGGACGACAATGACATGGTGGTTCCTGCTCCATGTGACGTTCAGAAAGAGAAAGTCACTCGCAGGGCACCAGCAGACACCATCTCTTCTAGACACTGTGACTGTTACACAATTTGCATTAACTATCACATAGTCAACAATAAAGAAGACAAAAGCAGCAAAATCTCAGGGCCTTTAAAGTTAACACCTCATCCTTCAGGAGAAAGGCATAGAAAAGCAAGAAGCTGGGATAGAATCACAATGTACATTACTGCAATCCGGCCATCACCAGTACATCAAAGCTTTCACCTTTCTGCTCCAAAAGCATGTCTTCTGAATGCACTACAACGTGTATTTAAATGTGGCATCAATTTAAGTTTTCAAAGCTCATCTAGTTTTCACAACCTCAGCCACAGGAGGACTCCAGCTTCATCCATAACAGTTTAAGGACCACTTTAAGAAGTGTACTTACACAAACCCGTGTCCTCAAGGTGCCTCCGGACAGTGCAGCCACATACCAGTGAGAGCTGCAGAGGGCACCACCTGCACAGGCAGTGACCAGAGCATCTTTAGCCCCAGAAATCACCAAAACCTTAACTGGCAAAACTGGCCCCTACAACCTGGAGCAAAACTGCAAACCATGCTTTCCGTTTCACAACCAAACTCTTCTTTTTTCTTAAGTCACATATAGGAGTCACTTATAGAACTGTGAGGATAAGCTAGCAAGATATTCTTCAGAATACACCTAAACTCAAGCAAAACTTTTTCCTAAGAGGCCTCTTGGTTTGCTCTGTCATGTGTATTCTGGTTTCAGCTGTACTCCTTTTCCCTTCCTTACACAGGACCAGGTGTTACCTGCTCACATGGTTGTGATGTCAACAGGAACATTCACCTTCCATGTGCCTTGTTCACATAGGAATAGCATTTATAGAAAATTACTTACAGAAGAACAAATTAACACTAAAATTCCCCCTCACAAGATGTAAACAAGCAATTATCAGCCTGCTTCAGCATGAGCTTCCCCTCCACCCTTTTATCTCCTGTTACTTTCTCTAGCATAACAAAATTAATAAAAAAAAGGAAAAGAAGATTTTTACCTCAGTAATGCATTTAGAAAAACTACACTGCACCAAGTCATGTTTCTGCCTACTACTACTCATCAAATGTAGTGTGTGTCATCAGCAAGTATAGAGTTTACATGCTTTCTGCTCTGCTTTTTTGGCATCAGTGGTGAGCTGAGACACACAACAGAGGCAACAGTTAGCACCACGGCTGGATAAATCTAGGGTCGGTACACCCGGGTGGCTGATGCTGAGATGGGACACTGACAGAGGCACGCCAGATTTACACTGAGAAATCAGTTGGCAGAAAACTTTCACAACCTCTGGGAGCCCCAGAGTGTGCAAGATAAAGCAATCTTTCATCTCTTCTCTGGGAATGAATGCAGGGGCGGAGGGAGGGGGAAATCCCAGTGGAGGAACGTAACCCAGGAGGAAGCGTGGCAGAAACTGACAACCTTGAAGGAATCTGACCCAAACCCACTGGTCTCTCAGCATTCATTAAAGGGAACAAGGAAACGCACGAGAGATTTCTTATTTTGATGAGGTGTGCATACTACCAATGCTAACTAAGCATGGGTATGGTGGTTTTTCTATTCCTTAGAAGACACAGACTTTTACTAAGAAGATCTAAAGATGTTAATGAAACATCTTTGAGGACAACAAATTGAGCTAGATACCTGCTCTTTTTGGGGTGAAAAACAGAAGCAAATATATCCTGACAACACTTGCTTCTGCCAAGGAACATGATCAAAGACCTACATCTCAGTGTTAGCATGGAAGGGATTCCAGAAATGAAGCAAGGGCCAGGAGACCATCCGCATACCACGATACGCTCAAATAACCCAGCCATCTCAGGAGTGAGCCCTGCTCATAGGGGCTCAGTACCATCAGGAAGCAGAAGTAGAGAAGCAGCAATACCTTTGTAAGGTAATGGTTTGTCAGACTCCCAGCATCAGAATAAAGACATCACAGCCAAATAGCAGAGAACTGAACCAAAACAGCCTCCACAGCTGATACTTGTAAAATAACCAAGATAAAAATCAATCAGTTAACTTTTTAATCAGCAGGCTTAAATTCACAGGAAAATAGCCTGTTCTACAGCCAGCATCAGACTTGTAGGAAAAGACATCTGTGTTTGAATTTGTCACCAGCCAAGCCTAACCTGGGTCTATTCTGCCCATGGAGTGCTCTGGCAAGGAACGGATAAATTGTGAGGGCCAAGGCTGGCATGCTGGGAAGCTGAAGAGCAAACAGGTTGAGCAGGACAGGAGGCAGGCACCAACTGTGCAGCAGGGGAGCCTTCCCCCTGCCATAGGGCAGCACCCCTCGCTTTCAACATGTGGGGGCCTGACTCCCAAAAGCAGGAAAGTCACAATGTGTTTACTGATATTCAGAAAACAATAAATTAGAAAAGAAAAAAAACAAAACACCAAGCTCGCCCCCACCTCCCCCAGTCAAAATCCCATTCTCCCTTTCCAGTTTAGAAGATTAAATTTAAATGTGCTGAGCTATTTGAGCAGGTAATTTTTATCTATATGCCAGTCTCTTACAGGAGCAATGCTCAAAAAGGAACATAGCCGTTCCC
Source organism: Thinocorus orbignyianus (assembly GCA_013400375.1). NCBI lineage: Eukaryota > Metazoa > Chordata > Aves > Ciconiiformes > Thinocoridae > Thinocorus > Thinocorus orbignyianus. The sequence continues at coordinate 1,094,338 of VXBW01006208.1, forward strand.
TCATCTCATGTACAACAAAGTCCTGGACAGTCAGAACTCCGACCTGTGAGGTTTCAGACTGGATTAACCCAGATTCAGATCAATTCCAATGAAATAATAGTTAACTATTAACAATAATTAGTATCACAACAAAGTTCTTTTCCATGCATTTCTTAGAGATAGCCAAAAAAGTTAGCACTCATACCAGCATTATAGAAAAGTGAAAAATACATGGTTTCAATCTTCACTAAGAAATATCACTTTAGTCTTCAGGTGGAACAAGCAGAACCCGCCAATAACAGTGACAAATTATTCTACAACTATTTATATTGAAAAAGGAGATCCATAGCTTGTTTTTCTACTAGTTAGCAGGCACTGTCCCAATCAGACACAACAGCTGGAAAAGGTTCCTGAGTTCACATTTGCCAGCCCGCATTCCCCTTTCAAATGTACCACTGTACATTTGCCCAACCTATTCAGTAATCCATATTACTGAGCCTCTAATACAGATTAATCCACCTGGTATCATCAGCAATAGTTAATTGAACTTGTTCTGTTTAACTTTTGTACCTACAAAACATTATTGGGCATTTAGTATTCTCCCAACTGAAAGAGGCATTTAGCATAGAACAAAGAAAAGCTCTCATAATCAAAGGATGGAGGTAGGAGAGGTATGCTCCCATGTGTCTCACTACTCCATGCCAAAAGATGGCTACAAAACCTAACAGAGAGTTGCCACTGATATGGGTGATGACTTAAAAATAGCAAGAACTTTTAACACAAATCTCTCAACTATTCTCTTGACTGCCTTGACATTTCCTGGTCTACATTCCCTGGTCTGTAGAAAAAAAGACAAGAATTTTACAGCCATTTTTGAACTGTCCCATTTTGCTTAAGAAAGCTACCTACAAATATTTAGTTTCCATTTCTTCGCGAGGTCTGAGGTTGCAGGTGAGTTCTCATGCATGTATAAATAGTCAATGTTTTGATTCTTGAATATCAGACATGAGACCAAGCTGTACCCTCTTTACTTGATAAATTCCGTGTAGAAACAGCAGAGTTGCACGGGTGCAAGCAAGACTGGAAAAAAGCCTGAAAAGTATTTTTTAAACTGGCAGATGATTGTCAGGAATGACAGTAACATACCTCATTTCTATGATTCAATGTAGAATATAGGAGGTTGAAATACCATCACTTGGCTTCCGCTACAAACAAGGTAATTTAAAGAAATTTGTTACAAGCTGAATTCTAAGTAGTTATTTTGCTCTGCCTCCCTGTAAAGAGACCTACATCATCATAGCAGTATCTATCCACAATAAACAGAGCTGCTTTTGGTGAAGAGCTACTCTATGAAAGCGACAACAAAGTCAATTAAATTGGTAAATTCTATATAACTTAAATAATAAGAGAACTAATGACACACTTCCTGGGAAAGGCTAAAGCAGAATGGACTCCCAGGCTTCTCCCCACATATCATTTGGACAAACCCCAGACACTGCCCTAAAGCTCCTGGACAAACCCCAGATACTGTGCTAAAGCTTCAATTTCACGTGATTTTATGAGGTTATTTCTCAAAATGCATTTTAAGTCTAAACCACATTTCAATACAGAGTTAATGCAATGATGGATACAGTCACAACAGGGAACAAATGTACAGGATCAAGATGTCCAAGAAGTACAGCCTGCCCCAGGGAACAGTTTGAGGCAAAAGCTTAAGCTCCATACTTGGAGAAGCAAAAGTGAAAGCAGAGCTTAAGTGTCAACCTGATAGGAGTAAATTACCCATCAAACAGTTAAACTGTTACCTAAAATACCTCAGCAGAAAACTATGGCACAGAAGAAAAATCCTCTTATACAAGTTGAAAGAACAATTCTGCCCCAGAACTGATCTAATCCAGTAGAGAGTTGCACTGATCTAGCACACAGTGATTTCTAAACAGTGTATTATACAGCCAAACCATGAGTGTTAATTGTCCTGCTGGCCAAAGTAGCAATAACTTGAGGTTTTTTTTTTTTTTTTTCTTTAAACAGTCAGAATTGGGTCCCAACTGAAGTTGGAAGACAGCCTTCAGCTGGATTAATGGAGAGTGTTTGTATATTGATTGCTGCAGACTTTGTCACAAGCACCTAGAGTCTTTACAACATCACAAAATCATTAGAAACAGCAAAACAAGGGGAGAAGCAGATAACACAGATGTTTTACACTAGGAAAAACAATCCCTAACTGTGTTCAGAACAATATATTCTGCTTACCGCTTTTTCATTAAGCAAAGAAAACATGAAGCAAGCTCATTTAAATTCCTGAAGACAGCTCTATCAGCTGATTAGGCTGTTAAAAATACTCATTTTTGCATCAGGTTTGCCAGAAGAGAAGAAATTACAATTTCCCATTTGTTCTCTTTAAAACCAGCCAAACAAAAAGCCTGAACACTACTGCTTGTTTAGTTACACTGTTTACACATGGAAATCTATGTCTAAAAAAGTATAACAACATAATATGACCTTTACTACAAACTCTTTAGCAGTTCAAAACCTTGATATGGATTTGATGAACCAGTTTCATTTAGTGTTGTGCTCTGAGTCTGCTTTTGCTGCAAGGCAGAAATGAAGAACAGAGGAAGAATTAGTTGAAGTGCCCCAGGTTAGACTCCTGTCTAAAATTTCAGAATTAACAGGAAAAGATTTGATTCTTGCAAAAATGCTGTTGTGACCCTATTTGCACATAGGAGAAAAGATAAAATTAAGACTTTCCTTCCCCACCTTATCATATTTTCAATCCCTTTTGTTCAATGTGCATCATCAGAAGTGTAGCCCAAGGTCTCCAGTTAAGTGATCAAACACCAACGCTGGCCAGAAAGGTTTGGGCTCCAGGTCAAGTCAGACCACTCACCAGCTGGTCCAGCTATCTCTCCCAAGACCCAGACCCCTTTGGCCATTGCAACAGCTCACAGTCAGCCAAGACTGCTGCTATCTCAGCCTGCACCCTGCACAATGGCTGAAAAATTACAGAAGTCAATATAGCTTTCCCTTCTCCACAAACAGCAATCACAAGGCTGCAAGAAGAGAAGCTTCAGCAGGCTAATATAGGAGACTGAAGAGTTTTTAAATTAGTTTTCCAATTGATCAGGCAGCTGAATTAATTCTCCCTGTGACATACGATCCCTAGTTCGCAACCCAAGAGAAAAAGTAGGGAACACAAGGCCAAGGAGACCAACTCTTACAGAAAGGGTTAGCTGGCCACCAGTTGCCTGTCTTGCCAATCTACACCTTCAGATCATGTACCAGGTACTTCTCGTGTTAACTTTGCTCACTTTTAGGAAGCCACAGGCCTAAAATATGCTCAGAAGCTCCCCCCAGTAAAAACAGCTACTGGCAACTACAGTGCCAGAGAGGTCTGCATCTGATCCCTTTTCGATGTGAGTCTACACATAGTGTTTTCCACACATGTCCTAGAACTACTGTTCTTCAGAAAGCTAGGTCAACATATAGACTGCTGGGTGATTATTAGGTTTCTGAGTAAAAACGTATACATTCCTATTCTGTACAAGTACTTAAAATGCTCAACAGCAAGTAAGGAAATCTTTCACTGAGCTTCAGGTCTCAACCCAGCATCTGCCCTAACACACACCACGCAGGTCTCTAGTCTTCACACTTTCTGCTTCTCTATTTGTACTACTTCTGCTCTCTTCTCAGCTGTCTCTGGAGGACACAAGAGCCTTATCTGTGGAGCTAAAGCAAAAGGGACTAGTTATGAAGCAAGTAGGCTTTTTAAGAACATCACTTGTAAGGAAACAACTAAGTTAATATGTATCCTCAGCAACTGCGGAACAAGAAGCAGGGAAGAACTCTATCAAGAACTGTCACACACGCTACAAAACAATGTAAAGCAATTGACTGTAAGAATAAAACAACGACCATAAAAGATACATTAAGACATACAAACAGGACACCTCACTAAACTGACATATACTCCACAGATTTTTACTAAATACAATTCATTGTTCTGTTTCAAAAGTAAAGACATCATCTCCAGAGACTCCAACTTAAAAACAGTTATGGGGAAACAAATGCCTACAATTGGAGGAAAACCACTGTCTATCATTTCTGTAGATACTGCTTATCTATTTACAAACAAAACTACTTCAAACTTGTCTAAATCTGCCCCTCTATCCCCAATAAAATAATCAAGAACTATTAGCTATGATGGTTTGTAAAGTGATGAACAGGCTGTTAGATACCTTGAAACACCACTTCTGCCATCATTAAACTTTTGCAGGGTTTCAGAAACTGAGTTGTCATGCTGAATATTTAAAGAAGCAGCTTTATTCCTACCAGTAGGTATCAGAGTTTTCGAAGCACCACCAGCAAGGACTGCAGCTTGGGAACCAGGAGGTGAGCAGGTGAAGTGAGGTGAGGGAGGTAGCGAGACAACTATATCCATCTCCACTTCTGACGCTACAGACTCCAACAGTAATTGAATTCAATACTAGCTGAGGAAATTCTAGTTTCATTAATTATTTCCAAAGCATATATATATAGTCCTCAGCGGGACAGAGATTAACAGGTAGGAACTGAAGCAGCAAAGGAAGAGAAAGGAATCGTAACGAAGCATGGTAACAGAACACATCAGAGGACTTGTACACAAGGACCCACACCTCTCCAATTCCAGTTTTTATAAGACCAGAAAGAAAGGATCGATAGCTTTCATGACAAAAAGACAATAAAGCAAATAGAACGCTTATTAGAAAGGAAATGAAAACTTTTCAAAAGTATCTGAATTAGCATGGAAGCACACCACATTATGTTAAATGTCACTGGCTTGCCTATCCAAATATAGCAAATACTAGTTTTGGTTTCAGATTTTTAATGGGATAGGAATCACACTTTTTAAGAAAAATAACTGAACAGTTCTTCCAGAGCAAATACTTGTACCCAGTAGCTGCAAACCACAGTTACCCTTTACGGTTAAGCAACCACTGATGATCATTTGCCATGGATACAAGCTTCTGTAAGAGGCCTGGCTAGCTGCAGTAGTCGTCTTCAGAAAGGGGAAAGCAGTCACAGCTGCTCTGTCTTGCTTGGGGAGAAGAACATCATGAGAAGAGAAATTCCAAAGAAAACAAAGAAACAGCACTTACCAGAAGTCCCTGCCTTTCCCACAAGTCACATCTTTTATATATATATAGTTTTTATAGTTTTATATATATATAGTTTTTCCCTAGAACGTAATGTCCTCTTGCTTGACATACAAGAGGTGAAAAAAAAGTCTACACTTCAGTATTTTCTGAATCCACCTAATTTCCCTTGCTTTAAAAACACACATACAGAGCCTGGCTACCCTCTGAACAGCTGCAGCTGCCCTGCACCCTCATCCAGAGAAGGCTTTGCACTCAGAAAGTAACCTGCACCTGTACCAAACAGCTGGAGCTGCCACTGCAAACCGCTGTTGCTGCCACCCAGGAAACTACTCTCCCAAAGCACATTGACTTTTCTGTGCAAAAGAAAGGCAATAATATTTATATCTGTGACTTTTGTGGTTTTGGGAGCACATCCAAGCACTAAGATAAGTGATGTGTTTGTTATGCACTTTTCACCAAAACATTGCCTGCAGCGAGGGAAACGGGTGGCATCCTCCTGCAGAGCTAAGTTCTATACTGTACTGACATTTCTCTAAAAGAATCGAAACATCGCTGCAGGAGAACAAACATGGTTGTGTTGATTTCCTAGTAAATTCAGCAATTTTGGAATTTCTGTCCACACATGCCTACTTTTGATTCCCCACCAGCACCTGGATATACCAAAGGTTCTTCAACCAGAAATATCAAAAAAGTGGGACAGAAAACCACCTTGACAGTCCCCAAAGAAAGGACTTTCCACAACAGTTAAGATGTCTAATACTTGTCAAAACATGTCTCAGCACTTTCCTTTGTGGCAAGAGATCAGGCTCAGTGACTCCCTGATTCCCAACTGGATAGGGAGGGATGGCAGAAGCATCACTCCAGATCTAGTTCTTGGTGTTCCTTCCCATCCAGTATGATCAGCTCAGGTCCCGCTCTATGCCTGTGCAACTCCACTTCCTACAAACGCACAGGTTTACTAAACTTTTAGTACCAAGTAACTGATGATACTAACATTAAGATAGCACCTCTGAAATTCAATGAATAACTGAAAGTCACTCTTTGGCTTTCCTTCCTCCCATACTCTATGGGATTCTGTACATAAACTGAAGGTGACAGTTGAAACAGTTGAAACAAATATATAAATTACTATTTTTTTTTTCCAAACTTCACTTGGGAATAGGGCAATCTACCTGAACAGCAAGAAAATAAAACAACTAAACAAATCAGTTAAAATTTATATTAAAATATAATCCTTTAAAACTAGGTCACTCAGGTAAAAATGACAAACCTGAAACAAGTCAAAGAATACCTACGCTTAAATCCACAAGCCACTTGCTGCCAGGCAACAGTAATGCGTTATCAAGGGAAAGTTCAAGAAAATTTTTTGAAATCATTTAGTTTTAGTGAAACATCTTTTATTAAAAGCAAAATTAATCCTTTGTTGCATTCTGGTACATAGGAGATCATAATTATAAAGCCATTTTTAATAATGAAGTCTCTGGAGTCTATTTCCAACTGAAAGACATGCTTAGAACAAACACTGCAAGTATGCTAAGAATTATAGAAGACTGAAAAAAAGACTTACCTATAGTTTAAATGGAACAGAAAAAAGTACCCAAGTCTTCCACCTGATCAATGATTCCCCCAAATGATAAGTTACATCTTACACTTTCACACAAAGAACAGTCTTAGAAGTTTTGCATAATAAACAACTTATTATATACAGGGAAGTCTGTCAAAATTGTATACAACAGGAAAACAGTAAACATTCGTACAATTAGGAAAAAAGAAAGCCCACACCAGTGCTAATTTCCACATACTATGTGCATTTTGGGTGCCAAGTCTCCAAAGTACAAATAGCTATGCTTATAACTAAGCACAAATTACAGTTCCATTTCATTTCTCATTTGCAAAACTGTAATCAGTAAGAAAGAACAGGTTAGCAAGTCTTTCACCACACAGGAAGAATACTAAAATAAACAGAGATCATAAAAGCATTTTTTAATTTGCATCCTCATCTACTTCTGCTCACCAAGCCTCTAAAGAAAGTTATTAATTTCTCAATAGAGCATACAAAAATCTTGCAAATGTCTTTTTCCTAATGTGACCTTGATTTATCTCAGAGCATAGCTCCTGATGACTCTGGTTGCCAAGGCAAACCGAGTCACTGCACTAAGTGGTCATCTATGAGAAGTCTGGATTATGGGACTTGGCGAGGATCGCCCTGGAAGGCTCTAATATTGCCAGGAAAAAACAACAATGCAGTCCTACCTTAACTATTACATTATTCTTTCTCATTTCACAGCTCCTAGACTCATGAAAGCTGTAATCATCCTCCTCCTCCTCAAAACCAGTTGTATAGGAGAATATCAGCTTCGTGCATTTCATCAGCAAGCTGGAAGTCAACTGTCACATACAGAGGGGAAAAATACCTGACATTGAGCTTACAGAATAACCACCACCGGTAACAGACAGTCATTTTATGCTAACTAGCTGCTATAGATTTGCCAGGAGAGACCTCATCCTAGGCAGAAATGTAGATAGCAAGCAGACCCCCACAGCCTGACTGCAGCCTGCCCCAGCCAGCAGACACCCTGCCTCTCCCCACTCCCCACCTTTCTTCTGGTCTCTCTGTGACAGACCTCCCCACACCAAAGTCTTCTTGCTCTTCACCAAGCCAGTCCCAATTCCATATCTGAAGCCTTACAGGGATTGCTGTGGTCTTGTAGACTGCCTTCAGCCCCCACGCTGTGGCACTGCATCCAGAAACAAGGCTTCCTGCCCCATGCCATTTAATTCCTCTGCCACCTCCATCCTGCTGTTCTTGCTACATTTCGGTTTGCCACTCTGAGGTATACAAACCAACTCTTTGCTAGGATTTTCCCCACAGATTCAAGTGGGGATGAAACATATCCATTTGCAAGAAATAAAGAAAATCAAGAAACGTGAGTTAGGATTGCAGACAAGAAATTGCAGCTGTGATACATGAAAGATACTTTTACTCATGAAAAAAATTAATAGGGAAAAAAATGCACTTGCTGCATTCACATGGGACTTGAATGATGTCTCTCCTTAACTATGACAGCAGATAAACATCTTACAATGGAAGATGTTGAATTCATGTTCTGCGTGGGACCAGACAAACTGCACATATGCAGTATTGACCACAGAAGTACTCTTATGGGACACTTGGAAAGTCAAACCCACTGAGCTGCAAATTTGAGCGCAGTACTGCCAACCAGCAGAAGACAGATTAGAGCTCAAGAGATCTCTTGAGCTCTAACCAGAAAAGTGGAATGAAAGAGGAAAAAAAAAAAAAGGAAAGTTGAGGGAAAAGTCCAGGAGAAGAGACTAGGACTGTTTCACTTAACTGCCACTAAGATGGGAGCATCATGATTCTGCCTATATTCCAGAAGTATTACAACTTCCCTATAGCATGCAAGTTCACAAGGAAGGTAATAACAAGAGTTCAAACAAAAATCCAAAAGGAAGCACAAAAGGAGAAAGGAAGCGATACAAAATGTATATATTTCCTCTTTCACAGAATAAGCTGTAATTAAACTTCAGCATGAAGCTTTAATTATCATAGATACTTGGATTGCTACAGTAGTCAATGTCACTCCATACAATATTTACCAGTTCAAGGAAATTTCAACAATTAGGTACTGCTCCCCTAAATTTAGTTGTCCAACAGAACAGCATCTGTAGAAAGTTACAAGTTTGCAACTAGTTTCAGGTGAAACCATACAAAAACCCACCATCCTTTTCCCCAAAAGTTGAAACAACACTGATTTTCAAGGCAGTTTAAACTGGAGTCAAAAGTAGGCGTGATTCCAAGGGTTTTCCACTGTGGTCACTTTAGGACAGTTGGGACTGAGCAGCTATTGTAATCACGTATCTTTTCCAGTTTAAGAAAAAAAATAATGTATGAGCAATTTCTTGTTTGCAACATCTAGTATTAGCACAATTAACATATCTGATTCTTATACATTGCCTTGTCCAGAAAAGAGACAAATGCCAAGTTCTTCCAGCTGCAAGTAACAATGCTTCCCATGACCTTGCCATTAGGGGGTGAAGAGAAAAAAATAAACAAACCACCACCTGTAACTTCACTGATGTGAACACAGCTCAGCTCCCCCTCCAGAGGTGTACAGGGATAGCAAGGAACGGTGAAGAGGTTCTTAAGCCAGTTGTGACTGATGTTTCATGAAGGTTCAGCCTTGCCTTAAGTGTCTTAGTTTAATGCTACAGCATGACACCACCAGTACAAAGTATGGCCAGCTTTTGGACAAATCTGCTAAGGGGATCATACATACAACAAGCAGTTGGACAGACAAGGGGATGTGACATCTGATTACAAAGACACTCCTGCAAGGAGGTCTTTCTCTCCTGGTCAATTACACATTGGCAGGAAGAAAAACAAGGCTCCAAATATACAAAAGAGATAACAAGAGTCCATGGGCAAATAACAATTCCTTTCCCCAAAATCACACAACAACCGATGTTTGATTTCTTCCAACATAAGACTAACCTGCTCACGTTTTAAATTGTATAAACCTCCACCTTTTCAGAGAATGACTGCAAATACTGCAAGCAAAAGGATCGCTGCGGAAAGGAAATACCATTTTAAAAAGCTCCTGATCATGGAAAGGAAGCTCATCCAGGAAAGGGAAGAAGAAAGAGAGCAAAAGTTGAAAGTTGGTGACAACAGAGGTCACTCTCCAGGATCTTTACAGCACTTACTAGATAAGCATACACCTTTTGAAGAAGCTCAACTTCCTACCATAAGTAAAGATTTTATAACCCACTCAAAATACACATTAGCCAGCCAACTACTTCAATCTGTCTTTTCTTATTCCTTTGGTGGTACTTTTGTATTTTTCAAGAGTCTCAATAGGCCAGTAATGAAGATATATTATTATTAATATATTCCAGATAGAGTTCTCATCAGTTTTCCACCACAGCTTACACATACGAAATAATCCATTAAAAATCATAAGCCTCTGTCTTTAAAGAATGTTTTTAATGTTTCAATGCCACCTTGTGTCAGCATATATCAGTCTCTGTGTTTATATAAGGTATGTTCAAATCCAGAAGTGGGTTTGTGGTGCTCAATTAGTGCATGATACTGATTTCAGACCTGAAAAAAAATGCAATCAGTTAATGCTTCCATGGAATTTATCTTCCCAGACTTCACTGGTGAACTTGGAGACACTACATGAAACTAAAGCTCTGCAGGAGACCAGTCTAGGCTCGTATAAGCCTAACTGAACAGGAATTGAATAAAAATCCTCTAGTGCCACACAGTCTTCAAAGGTGCCAATGCATGCAAGACGTTAAAGATGTAGAACACATGCTTGGTTACCCATCTCTACCTCTGTTCAAGATTTGTTGATTCTCCCTATGGATCTAACTTCTGCATATAGCAGCTATAAAGAGCACAACTTCAACAAGTTCATTTAGGCAACTAGCAGGTGTATTTTGGGATGAATACTGAAACTCAATGTTTATTCCATCTCAGCAGGAAAGCCCTCTCTACATACATCAGGCCAGGCACAGACCCAGCATGGATTTCACCAGAATACCCAGTAAGTCACCTTGCAACTACCTCGAGCTACCACAAGACTACCTGCCAGCCAACATAAATACTTTAAGGATGCTAAAGTCCTTCCACAAAACGTCAGATACTGGTATAAAAAAACCTCCCACCAACTGTAAGGGGAAAAAACCCTACCCTAGAATAGGACTTCGAACATCAAGAAATAAATCCAGAATGAAGATGCTGCAGCCTCTCTAGGAAAGCATACAGCTAAACTAAAGACTAAGAGAAAGACAAGGAAGTTTAACAACAAACAGCTACCACCTTCCAGCACTTACAACAATTTGCCCAGCTGGTAACTGCAGTTTCACATTAAAAAAAAATCCCACACCCAAACCACCCAATTTCAGAGATTGTTTTCCAATGTTACATAGCTTTTCTGTACAGAACAGCTGTTCTGTTCATTGTTTTCATGTAAAAGCAATCTGTGGAAACTAAAACAAACAATCGCGGTCTTTGCTAATTGTTCTTTCTCTCATAAGTTTCTTTATACAACAGCCTGCATGAATTCCCTTAGAAAGTTGTTTCACAAAGGCATCCTCTGTAGTCTAGGTTAAGTCAGGTAACAGCAACGCAGTCTCTTCTATGTCAAGGGAAGGAGGGAACATCAGCCAGATAAGTCCAACCAAAAACACAGTCTTGAAAACACAGCTTTGAGGTTTATTTAAAAAACATTTGTCCTAAAAACTAGTGTGAAATATTTGACTTCTGATTCCTTACAGGCCAAAAAAAGCTGGAGACAAGGTATAGTTTGAAGTGCACTGCTTGAAGGTGCACATTGGGCATTAGAAAAGCCTTTCCTGCATTCAATGGTTAAAAAAAAAAAAAGAAAAAAGAAAAAAAAGTAAATGTCAGACAATAAAATTCTTCCATCACTTCCTCACTGGACTCAAGTTCACCGGACTTCAACTTCTCAACAGAGCACGCTCTCAGAAGTGCAGGCAACCTTCCCACCCAACCGGGCCAAATTCAGCACATAACGGTGCTACACAGTGAGTCCTTTTTGTCGGTACCAAAGTTGCTGCCTTTGAGAACCACTCAGATACTGCACCTTTCTTCCCAAATGCACAGTGACTGAAGAGGCTCTCCCAAATATACAGGCTTACACAGATTTCTAGTCTTGCTTAATTCATTGCAATTTCTATAGTTCATGTTATGCCCAAATTTCTTTACAAGTGCCTACCCCAAAATACTTTCTTGTGCATTTAGAGCAGTCATTTCTCCTTTTCATTATACTAAAACAAGCAGTTCTGCAACTGCACAATAGCACATTTCTCCTTGCAGTCCTTCTTGGTTTCTACCATTCTTCTTAAACACTGGTGCCCAAGATTCCAAATAAGACCTCCCTACTTACAAGTAGTCTCATTGCTCTCCTGTCTCTACTACATTCTCAAATACATCATCTGTCACCATTAATCCAGATTCACTGCCTCTTGCTAACATTCCAGTTATGTGGGCTTCTACTTAAAAAAATGAAAATCATCACATAAGAAAATCAGCAAATGAGTTTTTTAAGCCAAGATCTCAAGATGATGCATACCAGTTCATGACAGTGCTGCACCTTGTATTGTTACACATTTTGAAATAACACAGTGTTTAATAACAGTCTAAGCATTTTGTGTCTTTGCAAACAAACAAAAAACATAACAACCAAACCCACACAAAACCCCCAAAATACTTCTATCATTTTGACCTCTGTGTCTTTTCACTTGTTATTCAAACAGTTAGCTAGCAACAAGGATCTTCTCTTCACATCTCTTTGGTGCAGAAAAAACTTCTTGGGAAAATGATAGTAGTTAGTGTTGCTTGGCTGCAGCAGACAAACTGTTGAAACAAGCAAGATCAAGAGAGGTGCCCCATTTGCAAGAATATTCACATGAAAAACTTCACTTCCAAAATTGCCTTAGGAATTATCTGTTCTATGTTACAAAACACTTGGGGATGCTTTAAAATTCCAGCTCATTGAAAGTTTCTTATTTAGTGACACCACAGGAAGCAGAGATAGGACTGGTGGGTACCAGCTGTGACTGAACTGAGAATCTCAGTGCTGTTAGCAGCTCAGAGAAATGTTCTGGTCCATGCCACCGTGAGTGTCCAAGATCTGTGGGTGCAGATGCACCTTCAGGTGCTGGACAAGCCACGGCTTCCGTCTGGGTTGTGAAAGAGGAAATGATGAAGCAACAAAACCAAATTTCACTTTTGATTTCATCAAGCTCCAATGCAAACCTCCACATCCAGTCCTCTTGAACCTGTTTTACTCCCTTGCCCTGCCTTTTCAACTGGTTTGTTCTCACAGGCTGCCAGTTTCCAAACTAAATGGCCTCCTTTAGTGATGGATGCAGTATTTGGTACCATGTGGAATAAACATTTGCACGCTGAGAGACAATTAGGAACTGGATAAGACTAAAAAAGTAAGAATGGTTGTAAAAAGTTAATTTTAACCTGCAGGTGAATCCGATAATGCAGAAACAGTAAAGGCCAAGTAAAGAAAGGAGGAGCAGTGCTGCTAGCAAAAAAACTGTAAGCCTTCAGCTTTAGACAAGAGGTCTGCCTTTCTTGATATAGAAAGAAAAATAATAGAATCGAGAACTCATTCTAGATCCTTCATTTACGAGAAATGGTGGCTTGGCCTTGTCTTAGGCAAGATCATCGTGAAACATCATACTCTGGGATACCTCAGGCAAGGTTTGCCAGGCTACTCTCACAAAAAGAACATCAAATCCTCACAAAACGACCATCAAATCAAGCCTTCACATGAAACAGGTACTGAGACAAAAGCACTCAGTAATGTCTGTTAGCAGTAGTCTCAACTAACTACAAAGAAGCAGGGAAGCTGCTAGTAATTTAAAATAATGTTACAGCTCCAGACAACGCCTTTTAAAAACGGGCACCTTCAGAAGTTTGAGAACTGCTATCATGTTGCTGAGAAATACAACAAAAATAAGTCTGAATCAAATCTACTTCCCATTACACAAATAGGTGGAAAATTCTGAGATTTCCTAGTTTCCATTATCAATATATAAGGAAAATGGGAACCATGGACATATGCATACTTTGAGATACTCAGATTTTAATAACGTACTTCACTTAAGCCTTAAGGTTTGGATAGTCATGTATACATCAATACCTGTAAGTCTCTAACAGCAACAACATTTAGATAGAACTCCAGTATTTTACAACTGATTTTCTAGCCTTACGCTGAATAGGATTAGTTCACCACAATGAAATACATTACCACCACCATAAGTCTCCCTGGAATCCTAACATCCTCATTTTGTAGATGATATGCAACACTTGGCATCAAATACTATATGGGGCATGTTTGCTCTTCTTGTGGATCTCTCCATTCCAAAAAACTTTAAAGTTGCACATTCTTTCCCCTTTCTAAGCTGCATGCTAATACCGTAAAGTTAACTAAGCAGAGTTTCCAAGCTACTGCACAAATGAACTGCGCATGCACTTGAAAAAGCACTGAGCAGTTTACACATCTGCTTCCGTAAGGCCTTTAAAGGAGTAATTCTAAGCAGACAAATTATACCTGGCACTGCACAGGTGCGCTGGAATGGAAAGGCACAAGATGTCCTCTCCCTAAAGTGCACTCACACAGCAAGCTGTATCAAAACGGCTGAAAGAGCTCAGAAGACCTCCGTCATCATTTCTTTGCCTATATACAGCAATGATGGTGTTGCCGATATTGATTGTCCTGCTTTGAGGTAAAAAGAACCAATTTTCTGTGTTACAATTTTACTTTTTCAGTTGGGCCTCTTCTAACTAACCAAACTCTGAAATTAACAGCACATTGTTCAAAAACCCTCTGTTCATTCTCACAGTGATAAGACCTGATTATACCAAGGGATGGTACGCAGAGAGGCCCTTGCTTATACTTATTGCTATAACAACCAAGGTCAGGGAATTACATTATTTGTCCCACTAGATGGTTGGAAGCGTAAAAGTGTAGAGGAGTCACACCTGCAGGGAGGAGCAGACAGGACAGGTGACCCGTAACTGACCAGCTGGGGTACTCCATCTCATCTGCTTCATGCTCTGTATAAATGCCGAGGGATCAAAGGATGAACTCTCTTTCTTCCATGGCTGATGTCCAAGGAGGACTCTGCCTGTTCATCTGCCTTTGATCTCGATCCGAGCGTTCCTGACTCCAGATCTAGAATCCAGCTCTTGTTGATCACCGAGTCTAGTGTGGGACTTTTCGTGATGCCTGCTGGTGACTTGACTGTCATCCTGGGAGCTTGATACGGTTTTGTACATACTGTATACTTTTTTTTTTTTGCATTTTTTTTTTCCTAAACTCCTAAATCTCCTTACCTCTTTCTCTCCTTTCTTTTTTTGGCGGAGGAAGTGCCATCTGTCAACCTGGTTTTGGTAAATTTGGCTGAAACCATGACAGTGATGTACATTTTGCCTGTTCAGAAAATCACCACTTCTCACAGCACGATGGTAATTGTGTCACAGATGACATGCTGCAACTACCTACTCCACCTCTTTCCACTGCCTATAGGGTATAAAAGTCTGCCAGCATCTAGTAAAACACATCCATTATTTTCCTAGAAGCCCTGTACTAAAGTTTCATACTTTAAACGGCGTTTAAAACATTAGGGGGGGAATGTTTATTGCTTGCTTTTAGAGGTCAAATTTATTCCTTGCCCACCCCATCCAACAGGAAAGCAGAGAGAGCGAGCGAGCTAGTCCCATTACACTTTCTCCCTGCCATTTACCAGAATAACTGGCCAGTATGCAGCTGCAGGTTTAAACAGAGGCCAAACACCCACCTTATCTACGAAGGCCACCCATCTTCATGACTCCCTTGTTTTTTGACAGTTTGTCCTGAGCAAGCCCACCTTCTGGGGCAAACTGATTCTTACAACATCATCAAGTCCTTCCCATCCACGCAACCTTCTTCTCGCTCTTCTTCCTTCCTCGTATTGTGTGAGCAGCCCCACGGAGCCACATCACAGCTGAAACAGTTTGGACAGGACTTCCCTTTCCTACAAGCTAAAGGGGCAGAGTCACTCAGATCCCCATCCTACAACCCTGAGCTGATACACCACCATTCCTATGAGATCAGTGAGCCAAACCACAGAAGCTAGAGGTTTTGGCCTTTGATGCCATTTGTACCATGTCAGGCATAGGAAACAATACGCAATGGCAACAGCATGACCAGGCTTGAGAAAGTTAAACTTTGTCCCTTATATTTTCCACTATAATATCCAATATAGTTCGTATTGTTCTTAAAAATACCAGTGGGGAAAGAAAACTATGGGAGGATAAAGACACTTTTATTATTTCATAGAAAGGTTAGAGTTGGAAGGGACCGTGAAGATCATTGAGTTCCAACCGTCCTGCCATGGGCAGGGACACCTCCCACTAGAGCAGGCTGCTCAAAGGCCCATCCAGCCTGGTTTTGAACACTTCCAGGGATATTCTTTATAAGAGATACCATTTTCTAACTGCACTACACTAGCAAGCTTGTAAAAACCATACATCCCAACAAGCTTGTCAGTGAAAATACACACTGTTGTTAAACAGGAGCAGTGAGATAGCTACTAATTTGGAACTAAAACAGCTGAGTCCACACAACTGAGTTAAACTACTGTTAAGCATCTGACCTTCTGCACCGAAATCCATAAAATCATTATCTAGGAGTAAAGTCTTGAATTTGTTTTTCATCCTAATATTTTCCCTATTTCACTTACATTAAGCAACTGTTCTGACAAGGCTTATTTATCTGTACAATAAATATGAGAGCTACAGCAGAAAAAGCATACATTTAAGAGCTGGCTATTCAACAGGAATGGTGTCATTTTTATGTTCACATTAACTTCCATATAAAATTAATTTCTTTGCCTTACTGAAAATTTTCCAAGTACTTAAAAATGGATTCAAAAGTTAAATGTATTTGTCATCACTTGACAAATCTGTTACTGTTTCTATATTAGAAAGTCATAGGTATTTGGCTAGTAAGGTCCTATAGACAAGGACTTTTTTAAAAAAATATGACTTATAAAGAAAGTATTAAAAATAAGCAAGAGAAACATAAGTACAGGCAGCTAAAGTATACTGAAAGGCAGATAAACATGCATAACTGGTTGGGTAAGTAATGCTCTCCTTCACCAGTTTAAATTCTTTTGAAGAAATTGCATCCCTTACAACCCTTAATCATTTTGACAATGCACTTACATCCTGGCCACGTAAGATACGTACTCTTCTTAAGCCTGGCTGGTTTAGACAGCAGGAAACAAGATATTTGTACAAGAAGAAGAGAGGAATGAAGGGCCAAGAGGCCCCACAGCAGTTGGGAGAACAGTTGTCCTGGGTGGAGAAACAGAGGAATGGGGCAGAGGTGAGCTGAAGGCCTTCCCAGCCCCCATTTAACTCCTTCATTTCTCTTTGTTTGGGCAACTAAAACCCAGCAGTGCAGCTTTCAACTCATTTCACTTTAAAAATCTCTGGACTGAGTCCATACCTGAGCCTGGTAGCTCCTGAGAACAGCTGGTGGGAGCAGTGGGAGGGAAGGCACCCAGCAGATGATCTCCTCGTGGCTCAGCCTGTCTGGTCCCCAGTGCCAACACCACTAACAGTGCAGCACACTGGCTATGGAGGTACCTGACAAACAGGGCTTCTGATTCACAGGAATTCTGCATTTTCAAAATCAGATTTCAATCCAAGCTAAAACAGAACTGTTTCTGCTTCATCTCCCACTGCAGTTTCACATTCGTAAGAAGTTTGTACCCTTCAAAATCAAATGCACTATCCACACCAACAAGTTCATGACACCACTGTACAACTTTGCTATTTACCCTCATGTCATGCTCCTAATATCAACAATGTCATGATACCACTTATCCTCACCCCAGGAATTCAAGCTTTCCCCAATTTGCAAAACCCTTCCTGCAACTGTTCAAAGGTGATACCATATTTTCTGTTCCCCAACATCTCTTATCCTACAGATCAGAGTTCTAATGGAAATCTTAGCTGTAAGAACAGTCACTCTTTTTCCTCTTCCGCACATAACAGCATGGCTAAGAAACGATGGCCACATATTTCAGCTCTAGGTCTAGTGAAGACTCACCCAAACAAGAGCTGTTCGTGTAGAGTAGGCTTGGGGCTACTTCTACCCAGGGAACAAATACACCACACAAAGTGGTGGTATGTTGACAAGAATATCTAGGTCTCACACACCAAGACAACTAGGCAGTATTATCATTCAAGAACATCACCCAAAACTAGTTTTCTTTTAAAAGAATTTAAAAGCATTTCCACCAATGCTTGATTTTGTAAAATTTTGTTCCAAACTTAACTTGTAGCCCAAACTGGATCTACCAACAAGCATTCAAGAGGGACTCAAAGCCAGCTACACACCTAGTCAACTTTAAAGATTAATGCTTACAATTCTAAAGGTGACGGGCTGGATTGGCTGTCATCCTGACCTGTGACAGCAACCCTCGGGCAGCTCACTATGTAGCAGTATTTCAGCACTGACACTCCATACAACACACTAGGAAGAGAGGACAGACTTTCTGGAGCTGTTTACTGAGAACGACAGTGAAGAAGTTCAAGTCCTCCTGGAGCTTACAGGCTGCTCACAGCTGATGGACCAGGTCTTTCTGCCACTTCCTCCTTATACTCAGAAACGTAGACACCTTAAGTGGCTGGTCTGATTTAGAAAGCTTGAAATTTAGCAGACAATATATTCTAATGTCTTCTGCACCTGTCTTCGTCCTTTGGAAACTTCCGTGTTCTTGACACACAAGGTGGAGGGTAGTGGCTAACCCTGCCATCACCTCCTGGTAGCCAGTCTGCAGCTGTCCTAGCAACTTGTTAGGTAGCATTAGAGCATGCTTTTGGATTAATAACCCTTGCAAACACAAAGCTTCTCCCCCACTGACTGACAGTTGCCCTTCCAAGTTCTGGTTTGACTCAGGGCACAAGCAACTCATTAACCACCAGATGATTCAGCATTTGGTGCCTGCATTTCTGCTGGCTGGTTTTCATCAGCAACCAGACTATGGCTTTGAAGGTGTATCATTTACATGACACAATCAGACACCTGAAGAGGCATACAGGTGTCAAGTCCCTCCAGCTCTAAGCTGGCACTAGTTTTAGGCAACATAGCCTGTTCTTAAATTCTCCTCTTTACTATGTGGCTTTATAATCACATTCCCCACAAAAAATCCTGACTCTAACAGTCAGCTGCTTTGTCCCCCCAAGTCTTTCAGACATAAAGTGGTCAAAACCAAGATCTCAGGCCATGGAGAACGGAAGACTGGTAACAGGTCCTGGGCAGAGGGAAGACAATGTCCACATTTCAGGCTCAGGAGTGGAGAGCACGATTTTGGTCCCACCAAAACCATCCATGCACAATAAAGTATTGGATGCAGCCCCTCCCCACTCCCAACAATCCCTTCTGATTTACTCAAGGCCACTAATCTCATTAGAGTTCCTATAATTAAAGCACCATCATATCTGATCGAGAATATAGTATGCTGTTTAAATTAACTCACCCAAATGAGTGAGTTTATTATATAAGAATTAATTAAGAGAATTACAAGATTTACAAAATAAAGCATCACTAATGAGTATAGGATAAAAACTGGATTATCAAGTTTCCTAATCTGCATGTAGAAAAAGCAGGCAGTCAAATCACCAAGGTTTCTACAAAACTTTTACAACCATTTTATAGGAAAATTGAAACAAGTATAGATACAATTATACAGCGAGAGCTTCAAATATTTAGAGAACGTGTACTTTATAGACATTAGGAAACAGCAAGTGTTATTTTGGTCTAGTCAATACTGGCTAAACTGTGAGGAGTGAGACTGTTGCTCTGAATAGCACTTGTCAGGTTTACAGATTAGGGAGATGAGAAAACACATACAAACTTTAGTCTCTTTACCAGTCCAGGATAAGTTAAATATACAAACCTGCTAAAAAATTAGGTCTTCTCCCTCTCTTCTTAAGTCAAGATTTTTCTCCATACCTATTTGTTTATTTTCAAAGAAAGTGTCCAAACAACACTCCTCAACACAAATAGAAAAAAAGCAAAACCAGGCACAAATACTCCTTCTGACTCAGATGTACAAGCAGCCAGGAGAGGTTAGGAAGTGAATCACTCATTTAGCAAACCTATGTGTGCACACAGCTTCTGGAAGAACCCACATTTGGTGTCATTTTAAACAGAGAAGAAGATGGGAAGTGAAAAAGTGAATTGCAGTGTTACATCTGTGAGACTGAATGCCCCAGTTCTTCCTCCCTAGCCCCATTTGTATGCTGGATGCATCAGTGTAGAAGCCCACAGCTCCCAGACAAAACGGTCCTTCCACCCTTCTGACCCTCACCTCACTCTGCACGTGCCTGAGAGCCCATGAAGATGGCCTCTATGAGCATCATGATCCTGGAAGAGCACTGGCATTTCAAACATTCACACTCTCCTGCCTCATCCGCTTTACATTCACGATTAAGCATCACAACAAAGAACAGCTGTGGGCTGCATTGATTCCCGGCTTGCTGAGACCTGACCCAGGCTCTGTGGGACCCACACCAGGTCCTGAGGTGCAAGAGCTGCAACCTCTTTCATGCTACCCCACCACCCATACCTACCCTTCCCTCAGCTTCTCTGGCCCCAAGAGAATAGTCATAGAAATATTTTTGTGAATGGTAGATAAACTGGTTGTAGTCAGACTCTGTAGAGCCCCGAGAGTCTGTGAGTATTAGACCAGGAGAAAGAGTAGCTAAATTAAGGCAGAGGTAAAGTTACACAATTTACCAAAAGTCAGGCTCCAGATCAGCCTGGCTGCTCCAGGCTCGCCTGCTAAGCTTTTGCACCAGCCATTAAATCTTTGAAAGGGATTATGCAGCAAGGTGCCAGTGATAAGAGAGACGGGGTTTGACCTCTAAGGACCTTGTGATGCGACATTCCTAAATCAATTACCCTCATTTTCCAGCATGCTGGTAGCACTGCAAGCAAACTCTGCAGTTGGAATATTTTCATCTGGATAATTTTCTTTTCAACAATACCTAAAACTTTGGTTGATTTTCTGATCTATAAAGAGCTCCAAAGGCAGAAGTTCCATGCTGTTCACATAGAAGAGGGCAGAGTGCTTTAACGGGGTTTTTTCACTTTGCTATTCCATTAAGCATCATTTCAGAAATCATGATGAAACCATATCAAGAATCCATCTCTCTTTAGTGGGAAAGCACACACAGACATTAAAGGAAACATGGATTATTGTAAGCACTATACTTCTGCCAACATACTCCACACTTTCAGCACGAAAGACCGCTCCTCCAGAGCCTTAGAGTCAGACAGCATCCTCCAAAACAAAGGGCACAGATTGCTACTTCTTTGACAAGGAAAGCAGATCTAAACAACGCATACTGATGCTTCAGATTTTGGTTTTTTTGGTTGTTTTTGTTTGTTTGCAATTTCAGATGCATTCATAAATCAAGCTGACTCTTTGGAAATTTTTAAGTGATTTTCAGTTTGGATACAGAAACAGCTTTTCAACATTTACTCCTTCTGGTAGATTTCCTTCGGTACAGGAAGCGCTAAGTCTGAGATGAAAGGTGATTTCTATCCTAGGCTGCCTTTCCTCTCACCCTTCCCAGAAACTCCCCTAATATAACTGACATGGAGAAATTGTCTCTCTCCTCAGGACGAGTCACAGAGTTTTTTCCACAGCACAAAGGGAAGATACATCATTTCTTGTTCTTTTCAAAAAAAGAGCATAGGGGAATTAGACTTTAGACTGTTACTTGAGGATATTTTGTTTCCTTTTTCCCCAAACAAATTTATCACGCAACTAAAATTCTGTCTGGTCATAGCAGCAACAGAAGTACTCTCCCTCTTCAAGATCAGGGACCTTGCTGCAGACATCAGCCCTTCCGCATCTGTATCCCTGCCCCACCTTTTATGCACAGGAATAAGTACCCATATGGCTATTTGCCAGGCAAACCTTTTAGTTGCTGCTGGGATAAGCTTTACAGAGTGCTTTGCAGTAGTAGTGGCTTCCTCAAAGAGAGCATCCCTGCATACCCACCCAACAGCTGGCCAACGGTAAACCCACTTCATGGGGCATACACCTGGTTTCTAGGCCAGCCTATTGTTTCAACCACCAACCTGCTGGATCATCCTCCAAGAGTCCAGCCTAAGCCAGGCAGAAGAATTCTTCAGTATGGCTTTAGCTACTGGACCACACGACTTCTGCTAGAACACTGCAAGCTGCAGGCAACCCCAGAAGCTAGAGAAGACCATACTGACATCGTGCCACTTCGCAATTTCTAGCTTCAAAGCAAGACAGTATTCTGGCACACAACCCCAGTGGCAAACAAAGGCGGTAGAAGTGTACGCTGGCAATATACTCTTAAACTGGACTCCTAGTAAGCTTTTACACTTAGCTACAAACTGAACCATTCCAGGCTCTGTGCACTAACTCCCGAGAAGGTGTATTAACTGTTCCTGACTTTCAGTGTTACAGGAGACACACAAAATACAATTCCACTTCTCCCATCCATCAATTCCCACGTTAAGCCCTTCTAAACATATCTAAACATATGAAGGTGGTCCATAAAAATGCTATAAGCCAGAACAAATGCTACCAGCACTAGTAAATGCCACATAGGCTACCAATGCCTGGAGAGGAACACATGCTTCACTTCAGCCAGTGCGTGCAATTTCCAAGCAATGAAATGTTCCCTGGTCAGAACAGACCAACAACTATTTATAGTGCACAGGGTAGCTGTAGCTGTAGCTGTCCATCCGCCCCCCCCCACACAACCCAGCAGCAGCACAGGCTGCCCCAGCATGGCTCCCAGCCCCAACAGGTGTAAGCATTCTACCAACACACCAGCATGTCTCCACTGAAAAAGTCCCAAAAGTTTCTGTTGCATAAAAACATAAGGGTGTTAAGGAAAGGGTTTATTTAGTTTTGTTTTTTCCCCCACATACTCGTACTTTTCCTAATGCTCTTTGGTTTAGGGCATGTCTACACTAGTGGCAGCAAAAACGTGCAAGTGTTTTGTGATGCTAAACTAGCTACTAAAAACACTAGGGAGACTGAGCTTTGCTTTCAACCTGATGATTTTGATTTTAAACAGCAGTTCCGATTGACAAAACAGTGAAGAAGACATAAGCAGCTTCTACCTGAGCAGCTATCCATCCACCCAGGATGGAGATGTCCTTGTGCTTAGGTTTCTTTCCCCCCAATAAGTTCTTGCTTACTGTTGCAAACAAGGATTCTTCACAAATAGCCAAACAGTCCCCACCATTATTTCAATCTTACATAATTGGCACAATACCAAACAGGATGTATTTGCAGAGGAACAGGCTGAGGGGCTGCAGAGTCCACCCAGAGCGTGCTGAACACCCATGGGCACAGACAGGGGCAGAGGAAGGTGCGAGGGGCTGGAGGATAGGGGTCAAAACCCCCAGCCCCTCACTCACCAGCAGCTGCTCATGCTCCAATGAATGATGCTCTGTTCTTCATCATTTGTTTTCGCACTCCTCTTTAAAGGAAGCCGGTGCTAGCAAGAGTTTAAGAACCCAAAGAGAAAATCCTTCAAAAGATGGGCAAGAGCCCAAAAACACGAGTGAACAAACCGCCTGGCTGCGTAACACCACGCAGACAAACGCTTCGGGAACAAATGGTCATTAAATTAGCCGCTCGCAGGCAGGCGGCTGCCAAAGGCGTTCCGTAGGGGACGGGACACGTTTCCTACTCCACCCCACCGGGCTCGCAACCGGACTCGGCGCGATGCTCGGGCCGGCGGCCGGGACGGGGATACCACCGACCGGCCGGTACCGTCCCCCCCGCGACACGCAGCGCCTGCCGGGCCGTACCTGGGAGCTGAGGTACCGCTTGAGGCACTCCTCGCACACCGCCTTCTTGCAGCAGGACAGGGGCTTGATGGGCTTCTCCTCCAGGCACACCCGGCAGCTCAGCACCAGTAACGGCCCGAACTCCCCGGCGATCAGGCCAGAGAAGGGCTCAGGCAGCAGGTACAAGTCCACCA